>CAXHUL010000423.1:0-84000 GCA_964019695.1 Loripinus fragilis
CCTGTGGCCCCAAAAGTGATTTAGGGAGTGCGAGACCATGTGGGGTGTGTAGGGCTGTGCCCAGGCTAGGGGCCCACATGCTTGGTTATGCTGGCAAAACTCTTGTTAGACGGCAAATTGGCGAAAAGGTCCCTTTCGCGCTATCTTTCAGTTGAGTTACAGGCCTTTTCCTGCTGGGTCCCGTGGCCCCAAAAGTGATTTAGGGAGCTGGCGACCTAGTGGGTAAGGTAGGCCCCTCCTCCCCCTACGTGACCATGTAAGCGGCTATAGTGGGAAAACTCTGGTTGTGGAGAAATGGGGTGCTGAACATTCGCGAAAAAACGCCCCTTTCCATGCCAAATTAGCGTTTTTGGGGTGGGGTAGGTTTTCCTGCTGTGTTCCTGTGGCCCCAAAAGTGATTTAGGGAGTGCGAGACCATGTGGGGTGTGTAGGGCTGTGCCCAGGCTAGGGGCCCACATGCTTGGTTATGCTGGCAAAACTCTTGTTAGACGGCAAATTGGCGAAAAGGTCCCTTTCGCGCTATCTTTTCAGTTGAGTTACAGGCCTTTTCCTGCTGGGTCCCGTGGCCCCAAAAGTGATTTAGGGAGCTGGCGACCTAGTGGGTAAGGTAGGCCCCTCCTCCCCCTACGTGACCATGTAAGCGGCTATAGTGGGAAAACTCTGGTTGTGGAGAAATGGGGTGCTGAACATTCGCGAAAAAACGCCCCTTTCCATGCCAAATTAGCGTTTTTGGGGTGGGGTAGGTTTTCCTGCTGTGTTCCTGTGGCCCCAAAAGTGATTTAGGGAGTGCGAGACCATGTGGGGTGTGTAGGGCTGTGCCCAGGCTAGGGGCCCACATGCTTGGTTATGCTGGCAAAACTCTTGTTAGACGGCAAATTGGCGAAAAGGTCCCTTTCGCGCTATCTTTTCAGTTGAGTTACAGGCCTTTTCCTGCTGGGTCCCGTGGCCCCAAAAGTGATTTAGGGAGCTGGCGACCTAGTGGGTAAGGTAGGCCCCTCCTCCCCCTACGTGACCATGTAAGCGGCTATAGTGGGAAAACTCTGGTTGTGGAGAAATGGGGTGCTGAACATTCGCGAAAAAACGCCCCTTTCCATGCCAAATTAGCGTTTTTGGGGTGGGGTAGGTTTTCCTGCTGTGTTCCTGTGGCCCCAAAAGTGATTTAGGGAGTGCGAGACCATGTGGGGTGTGTAGGGCTGTGCCCAGGCTAGGGGCCCACATGCTTGGTTATGCTGGCAAAACTCTTGTTAGACGGCAAATTGGCGAAAAGGTCCCTTTCGCGCTATCTTTTCAGTTGAGTTACAGGCCTTTTCCTGCTGGGTCCCGTGGCCCCAAAAGTGATTTAGGGAGCTGGCGACCTAGTGGGTAAGGTAGGCCCCTCCTCCCCCTACGTGACCATGTAAGCGGCTATAGTGGGAAAACTCTGGTTGTGGAGAAATGGGGTGCTGAACATTCGCGAAAAAACGCCCCTTTCCATGCCAAATTAGCGTTTTTGGGGTGGGGTAGGTTTTCCTGCTGTGTTCCTGTGGCCCCAAAAGTGATTTAGGGAGTGCGAGACCATGTGGGGTGTGTAGGGCTGTGCCCAGGCTAGGGGCCCACATGCTTGGTTATGCTGGCAAAACTCTTGTTAGACGGCAAATTGGCGAAAAGGTCCCTTTCGCGCTATCTTTTCAGTTGAGTTACAGGCCTTTTCCTGCTGGGTCCCGTGGCCCCAAAAGTGATTTAGGGAGCTGGCGACCTAGTGGGTAAGGTAGGCCCCTCCTCCCCCTACGTGACCATGTAAGCGGCTATAGTGGGAAAACTCTGGTTGTGGAGAAATGGGGTGCTGAACATTCGCGAAAAAACGCCCCTTTCCATGCCAAATTAGCGTTTTTGGGGTGGGGTAGGTTTTCCTGCTGTGTTCCTGTGGCCCCAAAAGTGATTTAGGGAGTGCGAGACCATGTGGGGTGTGTAGGGCTGTGCCCAGGCTAGGGGCCCACATGCTTGGTTATGCTGGCAAAACTCTTGTTAGACGGCAAATTGGCGAAAAGGTCCCTTTCGCGCTATCTTTTCAGTTGAGTTACAGGCCTTTTCCTGCTGGGTCCCGTGGCCCCAAAAGTGATTTAGGGAGCTGGCGACCTAGTGGGTAAGGTAGGCCCCTCCTCCCCCTACGTGACCATGTAAGCGGCTATAGTGGGAAAACTCTGGTTGTGGAGAAATGGGGTGCTGAACATTCGCGAAAAAACGCCCCTTTCCATGCCAAATTAGCGTTTTTGGGGTGGGGTAGGTTTTCCTGCTGTGTTCCTGTGGCCCCAAAAGTGATTTAGGGAGTGCGAGACCATGTGGGGTGTGTAGGGCTGTGCCCAGGCTAGGGGCCCACATGCTTGGTTATGCTGGCAAAACTCTTGTTAGACGGCAAATTGGCGAAAAGGTCCCTTTCGCGCTATCTTTTCAGTTGAGTTACAGGCCTTTTCCTGCTGGGTCCCCGTGGCCCCAAAAGTGATTTAGGGAGCTGGCGACCTAGTGGGTAAGGTAGGCCCCTCCTCCCCCTACGTGACCATGTAAGCGGCTATAGTGGGAAAACTCTGGTTGTGGAGAAATGGGGTGCTGAACATTCGCGAAAAAACGCCCCTTTCCATGCCAAATTAGCGTTTTTGGGGTGGGGTAGGTTTTCCTGCTGTGTTCCTGTGGCCCCAAAAGTGATTTAGGGAGTGCGAGACCATGTGGGGTGTGTAGGGCTGTGCCCAGGCTAGGGGCCCACATGCTTGGTTATGCTGGCAAAACTCTTGTTAGACGGCAAATTGGCGAAAAGGTCCCTTTCGCGCTATCTTTTCAGTTGAGTTACAGGCCTTTTCCTGCTGGGTCCCGTGGCCCCAAAAGTGATTTAGGGAGCTGGCGACCTAGTGGGTAAGGTAGGCCCCTCCTCCCCCTACGTGACCATGTAAGCGGCTATAGTGGGAAAACTCTGGTTGTGGAGAAATGGGGTGCTGAACATTCGCGAAAAAACGCCCCTTTCCATGCCAAATTAGCGTTTTTGGGGTGGGGTAGGTTTTCCTGCTGTGTTCCTGTGGCCCCAAAAGTGATTTAGGGAGTGCGAGACCATGTGGGGTGTGTAGGGCTGTGCCCAGGCTAGGGGCCCACATGCTTGGTTATGCTGGCAAAACTCTTGTTAGACGGCAAATTGGCGAAAAGGTCCCTTTCGCGCTATCTTTTCAGTTGAGTTACAGGCCTTTTCCTGCTGGGTCCCGTGGCCCCAAAAGTGATTTAGGGAGCTGGCGACCTAGTGGGTAAGGTAGGCCCCTCCTCCCCCTACGTGACCATGTAAGCGGCTATAGTGGGAAAACTCTGGTTGTGGAGAAATGGGGTGCTGAACATTCGCGAAAAAACGCCCCTTTCCATGCCAAATTAGCGTTTTTGGGGTGGGGTAGGTTTTCCTGCTGTGTTCCTGTGGCCCCAAAAGTGATTTAGGGAGTGCGAGACCATGTGGGGTGTGTAGGGCTGTGCCCAGGCTAGGGGCCCACATGCTTGGTTATGCTGGCAAAACTCTTGTTAGACGGCAAATTGGCGAAAAGGTCCCTTTCGCGCTATCTTTTCAGTTGAGTTACAGGCCTTTTCCTGCTGGGTCCCGTGGCCCCAAAAGTGATTTAGGGAGCTGGCGACCTAGTGGGTAAGGTAGGCCCCTCCTCCCCCTACGTGACCATGTAAGCGGCTATAGTGGGAAAACTCTGGTTGTGGAGAAATGGGGTGCTGAACATTCGCGAAAAAACGCCCCTTTCCATGCCAAATTAGCGTTTTTGGGGTGGGGTAGGTTTTCCTGCTGTGTTCCTGTGGCCCCAAAAGTGATTTAGGGAGTGCGAGACCATGTGGGGTGTGTAGGGCTGTGCCCAGGCTAGGGGCCCACATGCTTGGTTATGCTGGCAAAACTCTTGTTAGACGGCAAATTGGCGAAAAGGTCCCTTTCGCGCTATCTTTTCAGTTGAGTTACAGGCCTTTTCCTGCTGGGTCCCGTGGCCCCAAAAGTGATTTAGGGAGCTGGCGACCTAGTGGGTAAGGTAGGCCCCTCCTCCCCCTACGTGACCATGTAAGCGGCTATAGTGGGAAAACTCTGGTTGTGGAGAAATGGGGTGCTGAACATTCGCGAAAAAACGCCCCTTTCCATGCCAAATTAGCGTTTTTGGGGTGGGGTAGGTTTTCCTGCTGTGTTCCTGTGGCCCCAAAAGTGATTTAGGGAGTGCGAGACCATGTGGGGTGTGTAGGGCTGTGCCCAGGCTAGGGGCCCACATGCTTGGTTATGCTGGCAAAACTCTTGTTAGACGGCAAATTGGCGAAAAGGTCCCTTTCGCGCTATCTTTTCAGTTGAGTTACAGGCCTTTTCCTGCTGGGTCCCGTGGCCCCAAAAGTGATTTAGGGAGCTGGCGACCTAGTGGGTAAGGTAGGCCCCTCCTCCCCCTACGTGACCATGTAAGCGGCTATAGTGGGAAAACTCTGGTTGTGGAGAAATGGGGTGCTGAACATTCGCGAAAAAACGCCCCTTTCCATGCCAAATTAGCGTTTTTGGGGTGGGGTAGGTTTTCCTGCTGTGTTCCTGTGGCCCCAAAAGTGATTTAGGGAGTGCGAGACCATGTGGGGTGTGTAGGGCTGTGCCCAGGCTAGGGGCCCACATGCTTGGTTATGCTGGCAAAACTCTTGTTAGACGGCAAATTGGCGAAAAGGTCCCTTTCGCGCTATCTTTTCAGTTGAGTTACAGGCCTTTTCCTGCTGGGTCCCGTGGCCCCAAAAGTGATTTAGGGAGCTGGCGACCTAGTGGGTAAGGTAGGCCCCTCCTCCCCCTACGTGACCATGTAAGCGGCTATAGTGGGAAAACTCTGGTTGTGGAGAAATGGGGTGCTGAACATTCGCGAAAAAACGCCCCTTTCCATGCCAAATTAGCGTTTTTGGGGTGGGGTAGGTTTTCCTGCTGTGTTCCTGTGGCCCCAAAAGTGATTTAGGGAGTGCGAGACCATGTGGGGTGTGTAGGGCTGTGCCCAGGCTAGGGGCCCACATGCTTGGTTATGCTGGCAAAACTCTTGTTAGACGGCAAATTGGCGAAAAGGTCCCTTTCGCGCTATCTTTTCAGTTGAGTTACAGGCCTTTTCCTGCTGGGTCCCGTGGCCCCAAAAGTGATTTAGGGAGCTGGCGACCTAGTGGGTAAGGTAGGCCCCTCCTCCCCCTACGTGACCATGTAAGCGGCTATAGTGGGAAAACTCTGGTTGTGGAGAAATGGGGTGCTGAACATTCGCGAAAAAACGCCCCTTTCCATGCCAAATTAGCGTTTTTGGGGTGGGGTAGGTTTTCCTGCTGTGTTCCTGTGGCCCCAAAAGTGATTTAGGGAGTGCGAGACCATGTGGGGTGTGTAGGGCTGTGCCCAGGCTAGGGGCCCACATGCTTGGTTATGCTGGCAAAACTCTTGTTAGACGGCAAATTGGCGAAAAGGTCCCTTTCGCGCTATCTTTTCAGTTGAGTTACAGGCCTTTTCCTGCTGGGTCCCGTGGCCCCAAAAGTGATTTAGGGAGCTGGCGACCTAGTGGGTAAGGTAGGCCCCTCCTCCCCCTACGTGACCATGTAAGCGGCTATAGTGGGAAAACTCTGGTTGTGGAGAAATGGGGTGCTGAACATTCGCGAAAAAACGCCCCTTTCCATGCCAAATTAGCGTTTTTGGGGTGGGGTAGGTTTTCCTGCTGTGTTCCTGTGGCCCCAAAAGTGATTTAGGGAGTGCGAGACCATGTGGGGTGTGTAGGGCTGTGCCCAGGCTAGGGGCCCACATGCTTGGTTATGCTGGCAAAAACTCTTGTTAGACGGCAAATTGGCGAAAAGGTCCCTTTCGCGCTATCTTTTCAGTTGAGTTACAGGCCTTTTCCTGCTGGGTCCCGTGGCCCCAAAAGTGATTTAGGGAGCTGGCGACCTAGTGGGTAAGGTAGGCCCCTCCTCCCCCTACGTGACCATGTAAGCGGCTATAGTGGGAAAACTCTGGTTGTGGAGAAATGGGGTGCTGAACATTCGCGAAAAAACGCCCCTTTCCATGCCAAATTAGCGTTTTTTGGGGTGGGGTAGGTTTTCCTGCTGTGTTCCTGTGGCCCCAAAAGTGATTTAGGGAGTGCGAGACCATGTGGGGTGTGTAGGGCTGTGCCCAGGCTAGGGGCCCACATGCTTGGTTATGCTGGCAAAACTCTTGTTAGACGGCAAATTGGCGAAAAGGTCCCTTTCGCGCTATCTTTTCAGTTGAGTTACAGGCCTTTTCCTGCTGGGTCCCGTGGCCCCAAAAGTGATTTAGGGAGCTGGCGACCTAGTGGGTAAGGTAGGCCCCTCCTCCCCCTACGTGACCATGTAAGCGGCTATAGTGGGAAAACTCTGGTTGTGGAGAAATGGGGTGCTGAACATTCGCGAAAAAACGCCCCTTTCCATGCCAAATTAGCGTTTTTGGGGTGGGGTAGGTTTTCCTGCTGTGTTCCTGTGGCCCCAAAAGTGATTTAGGGAGTGCGAGACCATGTGGGGTGTGTAGGGCTGTGCCCAGGCTAGGGGCCCACATGCTTGGTTATGCTGGCAAAACTCTTGTTAGACGGCAAATTGGCGAAAAGGTCCCTTTCGCGCTATCTTTTCAGTTGAGTTACAGGCCTTTTCCTGCTGGGTCCCGTGGCCCCAAAAGTGATTTAGGGAGCTGGCGACCTAGTGGGTAAGGTAGGCCCCTCCTCCCCCTACGTGACCATGTAAGCGGCTATAGTGGGAAAACTCTGGTTGTGGAGAAATGGGGTGCTGAACATTCGCGAAAAAACGCCCCTTTCCATGCCAAATTAGCGTTTTTGGGGTGGGGTAGGTTTTCCTGCTGTGTTCCTGTGGCCCCAAAAGTGATTTAGGGAGTGCGAGACCATGTGGGGTGTGTAGGGCTGTGCCCAGGCTAGGGGCCCACATGCTTGGTTATGCTGGCAAAACTCTTGTTAGACGGCAAATTGGCGAAAAGGTCCCTTTCGCGCTATCTTTTCAGTTGAGTTACAGGCCTTTTCCTGCTGGGTCCCGTGGCCCCAAAAGTGATTTAGGGAGCTGGCGACCTAGTGGGTAAGGTAGGCCCCTCCTCCCCCTACGTGACCATGTAAGCGGCTATAGTGGGAAAACTCTGGTTGTGGAGAAATGGGGTGCTGAACATTCGCGAAAAAACGCCCCTTTCCATGCCAAATTAGCGTTTTTGGGGTGGGGTAGGTTTTCCTGCTGTGTTCCTGTGGCCCCAAAAGTGATTTAGGGAGTGCGAGACCATGTGGGGTGTGTAGGGCTGTGCCCAGGCTAGGGGCCCACATGCTTGGTTATGCTGGCAAAACTCTTGTTAGACGGCAAATTGGCGAAAAGGTCCCTTTCGCGCTATCTTTTCAGTTGAGTTACAGGCCTTTTCCTGCTGGGTCCCGTGGCCCCAAAAGTGATTTAGGGAGCTGGCGACCTAGTGGGTAAGGTAGGCCCCTCCTCCCCCTACGTGACCATGTAAGCGGCTATAGTGGGAAAACTCTGGTTGTGGAGAAATGGGGTGCTGAACATTCGCGAAAAAACGCCCCTTTCCATGCCAAATTAGCGTTTTTGGGGTGGGGTAGGTTTTCCTGCTGTGTTCCTGTGGCCCCAAAAGTGATTTAGGGAGTGCGAGACCATGTGGGGTGTGTAGGGCTGTGCCCAGGCTAGGGGCCCACATGCTTGGTTATGCTGGCAAAACTCTTGTTAGACGGCAAATTGGCGAAAAGGTCCCTTTCGCGCTATCTTTTCAGTTGAGTTACAGGCCTTTTCCTGCTGGGTCCCGTGGCCCCAAAAGTGATTTAGGGAGCTGGCGACCTAGTGGGTAAGGTAGGCCCCTCCTCCCCCTACGTGACCATGTAAGCGGCTATAGTGGGAAAACTCTGGTTGTGGAGAAATGGGGTGCTGAACATTCGCGAAAAACGCCCCTTTCCATGCCAAATTAGCGTTTTTGGGGTGGGGTAGGTTTTCCTGCTGTGTTCCTGTGGCCCCAAAAGTGATTTAGGGAGTGCGAGACCATGTGGGGTGTGTAGGGCTGTGCCCAGGCTAGGGGCCCACATGCTTGGTTATGCTGGCAAAACTCTTGTTAGACGGCAAATTGGCGAAAAGGTCCCTTTCGCGCTATCTTTTCAGTTGAGTTACAGGCCTTTTCCTGCTGGGTCCCGTGGCCCCAAAAGTGATTTAGGGAGCTGGCGACCTAGTGGGTAAGGTAGGCCCCTCCTCCCCCTACGTGACCATGTAAGCGGCTATAGTGGGAAAACTCTGGTTGTGGAGAAATGGGGTGCTGAACATTCGCGAAAAAACGCCCCTTTCCATGCCAAATTAGCGTTTTTGGGGTGGGGTAGGTTTTCCTGCTGTGTTCCTGTGGCCCCAAAAGTGATTTAGGGAGTGCGAGACCATGTGGGGTGTGTAGGGCTGTGCCCAGGCTAGGGGCCCACATGCTTGGTTATGCTGGCAAAACTCTTGTTAGACGGCAAATTGGCGAAAAGGTCCCTTTCGCGCTATCTTTTCAGTTGAGTTACAGGCCTTTTCCTGCTGGGTCCCGTGGCCCCAAAAGTGATTTAGGGAGCTGGCGACCTAGTGGGTAAGGTAGGCCCCTCCTCCCCCTACGTGACCATGTAAGCGGCTATAGTGGGAAAACTCTGGTTGTGGAGAAATGGGGTGCTGAACATTCGCGAAAAAACGCCCCTTTCCATGCCAAATTAGCGTTTTTGGGGTGGGGTAGGTTTTCCTGCTGTGTTCCTGTGGCCCCAAAAGTGATTTAGGGAGTGCGAGACCATGTGGGGTGTGTAGGGCTGTGCCCAGGCTAGGGGCCCACATGCTTGGTTATGCTGGCAAAACTCTTGTTAGACGGCAAATTGGCGAAAAGGTCCCTTTCGCGCTATCTTTTCAGTTGAGTTACAGGCCTTTTCCTGCTGGGTCCCGTGGCCCCAAAAGTGATTTAGGGAGCTGGCGACCTAGTGGGTAAGGTAGGCCCCTCCTCCCCCTACGTGACCATGTAAGCGGCTATAGTGGGAAAACTCTGGTTGTGGAGAAATGGGGTGCTGAACATTCGCGAAAAAACGCCCCTTTCCATGCCAAATTAGCGTTTTTGGGGTGGGGTAGGTTTTCCTGCTGTGTTCCTGTGGCCCCAAAAGTGATTTAGGGAGTGCGAGACCATGTGGGGTGTGTAGGGCTGTGCCCAGGCTAGGGGCCCACATGCTTGGTTATGCTGGCAAAACTCTTGTTAGACGGCAAATTGGCGAAAAGGTCCCTTTCGCGCTATCTTTTCAGTTGAGTTACAGGCCTTTTCCTGCTGGGTCCCGTGGCCCCAAAAGTGATTTAGGGAGCTGGCGACCTAGTGGGTAAGGTAGGCCCCTCCTCCCCCTACGTGACCATGTAAGCGGCTATAGTGGGAAAACTCTGGTTGTGGAGAAATGGGGTGCTGAACATTCGCGAAAAAACGCCCCTTTCCATGCCAAATTAGCGTTTTTGGGGTGGGGTAGGTTTTCCTGCTGTGTTCCTGTGGCCCCAAAAGTGATTTAGGGAGTGCGAGACCATGTGGGGTGTGTAGGGCTGTGCCCAGGCTAGGGGCCCACATGCTTGGTTATGCTGGCAAAACTCTTGTTAGACGGCAAATTGGCGAAAAGGTCCCTTTCGCGCTATCTTTTCAGTTGAGTTACAGGCCTTTTCCTGCTGGGTCCCGTGGCCCCAAAAGTGATTTAGGGAGCTGGCGACCTAGTGGGTAAGGTAGGCCCCTCCTCCCCCTACGTGACCATGTAAGCGGCTATAGTGGGAAAACTCTGGTTGTGGAGAAATGGGGTGCTGAACATTCGCGAAAAAACGCCCCTTTCCATGCCAAATTAGCGTTTTTGGGGTGGGGTAGGTTTTCCTGCTGTGTTCCTGTGGCCCCAAAAGTGATTTAGGGAGTGCGAGACCATGTGGGGTGTGTAGGGCTGTGCCCAGGCTAGGGGCCCACATGCTTGGTTATGCTGGCAAAACTCTTGTTAGACGGCAAATTGGCGAAAAGGTCCCTTTCGCGCTATCTTTTCAGTTGAGTTACAGGCCTTTTCCTGCTGGGTCCCGTGGCCCCAAAAGTGATTTAGGGAGCTGGCGACCTAGTGGGTAAGGTAGGCCCCTCCTCCCCCTACGTGACCATGTAAGCGGCTATAGTGGGAAAACTCTGGTTGTGGAGAAATGGGGTGCTGAACATTCGCGAAAAAACGCCCCTTTCCATGCCAAATTAGCGTTTTTGGGGTGGGGTAGGTTTTCCTGCTGTGTTCCTGTGGCCCCAAAAGTGATTTAGGGAGTGCGAGACCATGTGGGGTGTGTAGGGCTGTGCCCAGGCTAGGGGCCCACATGCTTGGTTATGCTGGCAAAACTCTTGTTAGACGGCAAATTGGCGAAAAGGTCCCTTTCGCGCTATCTTTTCAGTTGAGTTACAGGCCTTTTCCTGCTGGGTCCCGTGGCCCCAAAAGTGATTTAGGGAGCTGGCGACCTAGTGGGTAAGGTAGGCCCCTCCTCCCCCTACGTGACCATGTAAGCGGCTATAGTGGGAAAACTCTGGTTGTGGAGAAATGGGGTGCTGAACATTCGCGAAAAAACGCCCCTTTCCATGCCAAATTAGCGTTTTTGGGGTGGGGTAGGTTTTCCTGCTGTGTTCCTGTGGCCCCAAAAGTGATTTAGGGAGTGCGAGACCATGTGGGGTGTGTAGGGCTGTGCCCAGGCTAGGGGCCCACATGCTTGGTTATGCTGGCAAAACTCTTGTTAGACGGCAAATTGGCGAAAAGGTCCCTTTCGCGCTATCTTTTCAGTTGAGTTACAGGCCTTTTCCTGCTGGGTCCCGTGGCCCCAAAAGTGATTTAGGGAGCTGGCGACCTAGTGGGTAAGGTAGGCCCCTCCTCCCCCTACGTGACCATGTAAGCGGCTATAGTGGGAAAACTCTGGTTGTGGAGAAATGGGGTGCTGAACATTCGCGAAAAAACGCCCCTTTCCATGCCAAATTAGCGTTTTTGGGGTGGGGTAGGTTTTCCTGCTGTGTTCCTGTGGCCCCAAAAGTGATTTAGGGAGTGCGAGACCATGTGGGGTGTGTAGGGCTGTGCCCAGGCTAGGGGCCCACATGCTTGGTTATGCTGGCAAAACTCTTGTTAGACGGCAAATTGGCGAAAAGGTCCCTTTCGCGCTATCTTTTCAGTTGAGTTACAGGCCTTTTCCTGCTGGGTCCCGTGGCCCCAAAAGTGATTTAGGGAGCTGGCGACCTAGTGGGTAAGGTAGGCCCCTCCTCCCCCTACGTGACCATGTAAGCGGCTATAGTGGGAAAACTCTGGTTGTGGAGAAATGGGGTGCTGAACATTCGCGAAAAAACGCCCCTTTCCATGCCAAATTAGCGTTTTTGGGGTGGGGTAGGTTTTCCTGCTGTGTTCCTGTGGCCCCAAAAGTGATTTAGGGAGTGCGAGACCATGTGGGGTGTGTAGGGCTGTGCCCAGGCTAGGGGCCCACATGCTTGGTTATGCTGGCAAAACTCTTGTTAGACGGCAAATTGGCGAAAAGGTCCCTTTCGCGCTATCTTTTCAGTTGAGTTACAGGCCTTTTCCTGCTGGGTCCCGTGGCCCCAAAAGTGATTTAGGGAGCTGGCGACCTAGTGGGTAAGGTAGGCCCCTCCTCCCCCTACGTGACCATGTAAGCGGCTATAGTGGGAAAACTCTGGTTGTGGAGAAATGGGGTGCTGAACATTCGCGAAAAAACGCCCCTTTCCATGCCAAATTAGCGTTTTTGGGGTGGGGTAGGTTTTCCTGCTGTGTTCCTGTGGCCCCAAAAGTGATTTAGGGAGTGCGAGACCATGTGGGGTGTGTAGGGCTGTGCCCAGGCTAGGGGCCCACATGCTTGGTTATGCTGGCAAAACTCTTGTTAGACGGCAAATTGGCGAAAAGGTCCCTTTCGCGCTATCTTTTCAGTTGAGTTACAGGCCTTTTCCTGCTGGGTCCCGTGGCCCCAAAAGTGATTTAGGGAGCTGGCGACCTAGTGGGTAAGGTAGGCCCCTCCTCCCCCTACGTGACCATGTAAGCGGCTATAGTGGGAAAACTCTGGTTGTGGAGAAATGGGGTGCTGAACATTCGCGAAAAAACGCCCCTTTCCATGCCAAATTAGCGTTTTTGGGGTGGGGTAGGTTTTCCTGCTGTGTTCCTGTGGCCCCAAAAGTGATTTAGGGAGTGCGAGACCATGTGGGGTGTGTAGGGCTGTGCCCAGGCTAGGGGCCCACATGCTTGGTTATGCTGGCAAAACTCTTGTTAGACGGCAAATTGGCGAAAAGGTCCCTTTCGCGCTATCTTTTCAGTTGAGTTACAGGCCTTTTCCTGCTGGGTCCCGTGGCCCCAAAAGTGATTTAGGGAGCTGGCGACCTAGTGGGTAAGGTAGGCCCCTCCTCCCCCTACGTGACCATGTAAGCGGCTATAGTGGGAAAACTCTGGTTGTGGAGAAATGGGGTGCTGAACATTCGCGAAAAAACGCCCCTTTCCATGCCAAATTAGCGTTTTTGGGGTGGGGTAGGTTTTCCTGCTGTGTTCCTGTGGCCCCAAAAGTGATTTAGGGAGTGCGAGACCATGTGGGGTGTGTAGGGCTGTGCCCAGGCTAGGGGCCCACATGCTTGGTTATGCTGGCAAAACTCTTGTTAGACGGCAAATTGGCGAAAAGGTCCCTTTCGCGCTATCTTTTCAGTTGAGTTACAGGCCTTTTCCTGCTGGGTCCCGTGGCCCCAAAAGTGATTTAGGGAGCTGGCGACCTAGTGGGTAAGGTAGGCCCCTCCTCCCCCTACGTGACCATGTAAGCGGCTATAGTGGGAAAACTCTGGTTGTGGAGAAATGGGGTGCTGAACATTCGCGAAAAAACGCCCCTTTCCATGCCAAATTAGCGTTTTTGGGGTGGGGTAGGTTTTCCTGCTGTGTTCCTGTGGCCCCAAAAGTGATTTAGGGAGTGCGAGACCATGTGGGGTGTGTAGGGCTGTGCCCAGGCTAGGGGCCCACATGCTTGGTTATGCTGGCAAAACTCTTGTTAGACGGCAAATTGGCGAAAAGGTCCCTTTCGCGCTATCTTTTCAGTTGAGTTACAGGCCTTTTCCTGCTGGGTCCCGTGGCCCCAAAAGTGATTTAGGGAGCTGGCGACCTAGTGGGTAAGGTAGGCCCCTCCTCACCCTACGTGACCATGTAAGCGGCTATAGTGGGAAAACTCTGGTTGTGGAGAAATGGGGTGCTGAACATTCGCGAAAAAACGCCCCTTTCCATGCCAAATTAGCGTTTTTGGGGTGGGGTAGGTTTTCCTGCTGTGTTCCTGTGGCCCCAAAAGTGATTTAGGGAGTGCGAGACCATGTGGGGTGTGTAGGGCTGTGCCCAGGCTAGGGGCCCACATGCTTGGTTATGCTGGCAAAACTCTTGTTAGACGGCAAATTGGCGAAAAGGTCCCTTTCGCGCTATCTTTTCAGTTGAGTTACAGGCCTTTTCCTGCTGGGTCCCGTGGCCCCAAAAGTGATTTAGGGAGCTGGCGACCTAGTGGGTAAGGTAGGCCCCTCCTCCCCCTACGTGACCATGTAAGCGGCTATAGTGGGAAAACTCTGGTTGTGGAGAAATGGGGTGCTGAACATTCGCGAAAAAACGCCCCTTTCCATGCCAAATTAGCGTTTTTGGGGTGGGGTAGGTTTTCCTGCTGTGTTCCTGTGGCCCCAAAAGTGATTTAGGGAGTGCGAGACCATGTGGGGTGTGTAGGGCTGTGCCCAGGCTAGGGGCCCACATGCTTGGTTATGCTGGCAAAACTCTTGTTAGACGGCAAATTGGCGAAAAGGTCCCTTTCGCGCTATCTTTTCAGTTGAGTTACAGGCCTTTTCCTGCTGGGTCCCGTGGCCCCAAAAGTGATTTAGGGAGCTGGCGACCTAGTGGGTAAGGTAGGCCCCTCCTCCCCCTACGTGACCATGTAAGCGGCTATAGTGGGAAAACTCTGGTTGTGGAGAAATGGGGTGCTGAACATTCGCGAAAAAACGCCCCTTTCCATGCCAAATTAGCGTTTTTGGGGTGGGGTAGGTTTTCCTGCTGTGTTCCTGTGGCCCCAAAAGTGATTTAGGGAGTGCGAGACCATGTGGGGTGTGTAGGGCTGTGCCCAGGCTAGGGGCCCACATGCTTGGTTATGCTGGCAAAACTCTTGTTAGACGGCAAATTGGCGAAAAGGTCCCTTTCGCGCTATCTTTTCAGTTGAGTTACAGGCCTTTTCCTGCTGGGTCCCGTGGCCCCAAAAGTGATTTAGGGAGCTGGCGACCTAGTGGGTAAGGTAGGCCCCTCCTCCCCCTACGTGACCATGTAAGCGGCTATAGTGGGAAAACTCTGGTTGTGGAGAAATGGGGTGCTGAACATTCGCGAAAAAACGCCCCTTTCCATGCCAAATTAGCGTTTTTGGGGTGGGGTAGGTTTTCCTGCTGTGTTCCTGTGGCCCCAAAAGTGATTTAGGGAGTGCGAGACCATGTGGGGTGTGTAGGGCTGTGCCCAGGCTAGGGGCCCACATGCTTGGTTATGCTGGCAAAACTCTTGTTAGACGGCAAATTGGCGAAAAGGTCCCTTTCGCGCTATCTTTTCAGTTGAGTTACAGGCCTTTTCCTGCTGGGTCCCGTGGCCCCAAAAGTGATTTAGGGAGCTGGCGACCTAGTGGGTAAGGTAGGCCCCTCCTCCCCCTACGTGACCATGTAAGCGGCTATAGTGGGAAAACTCTGGTTGTGGAGAAATGGGGTGCTGAACATTCGCGAAAAAACGCCCCTTTCCATGCCAAATTAGCGTTTTTGGGGTGGGGTAGGTTTTCCTGCTGTGTTCCTGTGGCCCCAAAAGTGATTTAGGGAGTGCGAGACCATGTGGGGTGTGTAGGGCTGTGCCCAGGCTAGGGGCCCACATGCTTGGTTATGCTGGCAAAACTCTTGTTAGACGGCAAATTGGCGAAAAGGTCCCTTTCGCGCTATCTTTTCAGTTGAGTTACAGGCCTTTTCCTGCTGGGTCCCGTGGCCCCAAAAGTGATTTAGGGAGCTGGCGACCTAGTGGGTAAGGTAGGCCCCTCCTCCCCCTACGTGACCATGTAAGCGGCTATAGTGGGAAAACTCTGGTTGTGGAGAAATGGGGTGCTGAACATTCGCGAAAAAACGCCCCTTTCCATGCCAAATTAGCGTTTTTGGGGTGGGGTAGGTTTTCCTGCTGTGTTCCTGTGGCCCCAAAAGTGATTTAGGGAGTGCGAGACCATGTGGGGTGTGTAGGGCTGTGCCCAGGCTAGGGGCCCACATGCTTGGTTATGCTGGCAAAACTCTTGTTAGACGGCAAATTGGCGAAAAGGTCCCTTTCGCGCTATCTTTTCAGTTGAGTTACAGGCCTTTTCCTGCTGGGTCCCGTGGCCCCAAAAGTGATTTAGGGAGCTGGCGACCTAGTGGGTAAGGTAGGCCCCTCCTCCCCCTACGTGACCATGTAAGCGGCTATAGTGGGAAAACTCTGGTTGTGGAGAAATGGGGTGCTGAACATTCGCGAAAAAACGCCCCTTTCCATGCCAAATTAGCGTTTTTGGGGTGGGGTAGGTTTTCCTGCTGTGTTCCTGTGGCCCCAAAAGTGATTTAGGGAGTGCGAGACCATGTGGGGTGTGTAGGGCTGTGCCCAGGCTAGGGGCCCACATGCTTGGTTATGCTGGCAAAACTCTTGTTAGACGGCAAATTGGCGAAAAGGTCCCTTTCGCGCTATCTTTTCAGTTGAGTTACAGGCCTTTTCCTGCTGGGTCCCGTGGCCCCAAAAGTGATTTAGGGAGCTGGCGACCTAGTGGGTAAGGTAGGCCCCTCCTCCCCCTACGTGACCATGTAAGCGGCTATAGTGGGAAAACTCTGGTTGTGGAGAAATGGGGTGCTGAACATTCGCGAAAAAACGCCCCTTTCCATGCCAAATTAGCGTTTTTGGGGTGGGGTAGGTTTTCCTGCTGTGTTCCTGTGGCCCCAAAAGTGATTTAGGGAGTGCGAGACCATGTGGGGTGTGTAGGGCTGTGCCCAGGCTAGGGGCCCACATGCTTGGTTATGCTGGCAAAACTCTTGTTAGACGGCAAATTGGCGAAAAGGTCCCTTTCGCGCTATCTTTTCAGTTGAGTTACAGGCCTTTTCCTGCTGGGTCCCGTGGCCCCAAAAGTGATTTAGGGAGCTGGCGACCTAGTGGGTAAGGTAGGCCCCTCCTCCCCCTACGTGACCATGTAAGCGGCTATAGTGGGAAAACTCTGGTTGTGGAGAAATGGGGTGCTGAACATTCGCGAAAAAACGCCCCTTTCCATGCCAAATTAGCGTTTTTGGGGTGGGGTAGGTTTTCCTGCTGTGTTCCTGTGGCCCCAAAAGTGATTTAGGGAGTGCGAGACCATGTGGGGTGTGTAGGGCTGTGCCCAGGCTAGGGGCCCACATGCTTGGTTATGCTGGCAAAACTCTTGTTAGACGGCAAATTGGCGAAAAGGTCCCTTTCGCGCTATCTTTTCAGTTGAGTTACAGGCCTTTTCCTGCTGGGTCCCGTGGCCCCAAAAGTGATTTAGGGAGCTGGCGACCTAGTGGGTAAGGTAGGCCCCTCCTCCCCCTACGTGACCATGTAAGCGGCTATATTGGGAAAACTCTGGTTGTGGAGAAATGGGGTGCTGAACATTCGCGAAAAAACGCCCCTTTCCATGCCAAATTAGCGTTTTTGGGGTGGGGTAGGTTTTCCTGCTGTGTTCCTGTGGCCCCAAAAGTGATTTAGGGAGTGCGAGACCATGTGGGGTGTGTAGGGCTGTGCCCAGGCTAGGGGCCCACATGCTTGGTTATGCTGGCAAAACTCTTGTTAGACGGCAAATTGGCGAAAAGGTCCCTTTCGCGCTATCTTTTCAGTTGAGTTACAGGCCTTTTCCTGCTGGGTCCCGTGGCCCCAAAAGTGATTTAGGGAGCTGGCGACCTAGTGGGTAAGGTAGGCCCCTCCTCCCCCTACGTGACCATGTAAGCGGCTATAGTGGGAAAACTCTGGTTGTGGAGAAATGGGGTGCTGAACATTCGCGAAAAAACGCCCCTTTCCATGCCAAATTAGCGTTTTTGGGGTGGGGTAGGTTTTCCTGCTGTGTTCCTGTGGCCCCAAAAGTGATTTAGGGAGTGCGAGACCATGTGGGGTGTGTAGGGCTGTGCCCAGGCTAGGGGCCCACATGCTTGGTTATGCTGGCAAAACTCTTGTTAGACGGCAAATTGGCGAAAAGGTCCCTTTCGCGCTATCTTTTCAGTTGAGTTACAGGCCTTTTCCTGCTGGGTCCCGTGGCCCCAAAAGTGATTTAGGGAGCTGGCGACCTAGTGGGTAAGGTAGGCCCCTCCTCCCCCTACGTGACCATGTAAGCGGCTATAGTGGGAAAACTCTGGTTGTGGAGAAATGGGGTGCTGAACATTCGCGAAAAAACGCCCCTTTCCATGCCAAATTAGCGTTTTTGGGGTGGGGTAGGTTTTCCTGCTGTGTTCCTGTGGCCCCAAAAGTGATTTAGGGAGTGCGAGACCATGTGGGGTGTGTAGGGCTGTGCCCAGGCTAGGGGCCCACATGCTTGGTTATGCTGGCAAAACTCTTGTTAGACGGCAAATTGGCGAAAAGGTCCCTTTCGCGCTATCTTTTCAGTTGAGTTACAGGCCTTTTCCTGCTGGGTCCCGTGGCCCCAAAAGTGATTTAGGGAGCTGGCGACCTAGTGGGTAAGGTAGGCCCCTCCTCCCCCTACGTGACCATGTAAGCGGCTATAGTGGGAAAACTCTGGTTGTGGAGAAATGGGGTGCTGAACATTCGCGAAAAAACGCCCCTTTCCATGCCAAATTAGCGTTTTTGGGGTGGGGTAGGTTTTCCTGCTGTGTTCCTGTGGCCCCAAAAGTGATTTAGGGAGTGCGAGACCATGTGGGGTGTGTAGGGCTGTGCCCAGGCTAGGGGCCCACATGCTTGGTTATGCTGGCAAAACTCTTGTTAGACGGCAAATTGGCGAAAAGGTCCCTTTCGCGCTATCTTTTCAGTTGAGTTACAGGCCTTTTCCTGCTGGGTCCCGTGGCCCCAAAAGTGATTTAGGGAGCTGGCGACCTAGTGGGTAAGGTAGGCCCCTCCTCCCCCTACGTGACCATGTAAGCGGCTATAGTGGGAAAACTCTGGTTGTGGAGAAATGGGGTGCTGAACATTCGCGAAAAAACGCCCCTTTCCATGCCAAATTAGCGTTTTTGGGGTGGGGTAGGTTTTCCTGCTGTGTTCCTGTGGCCCCAAAAGTGATTTAGGGAGTGCGAGACCATGTGGGGTGTGTAGGGCTGTGCCCAGGCTAGGGGCCCACATGCTTGGTTATGCTGGCAAAACTCTTGTTAGACGGCAAATTGGCGAAAAGGTCCCTTTCGCGCTATCTTTTCAGTTGAGTTACAGGCCTTTTCCTGCTGGGTCCCGTGGCCCCAAAAGTGATTTAGGGAGCTGGCGACCTAGTGGGTAAGGTAGGCCCCTCCTCCCCCTACGTGACCATGTAAGCGGCTATAGTGGGAAAACTCTGGTTGTGGAGAAATGGGGTGCTGAACATTCGCGAAAAAACGCCCCTTTCCATGCCAAATTAGCGTTTTTGGGGTGGGGTAGGTTTTCCTGCTGTGTTCCTGTGGCCCCAAAAGTGATTTAGGGAGTGCGAGACCATGTGGGGTGTGTAGGGCTGTGCCCAGGCTAGGGGCCCACATGCTTGGTTATGCTGGCAAAACTCTTGTTAGACGGCAAATTGGCGAAAAGGTCCCTTTCGCGCTATCTTTTCAGTTGAGTTACAGGCCTTTTCCTGCTGGGTCCCGTGGCCCCAAAAGTGATTTAGGGAGCTGGCGACCTAGTGGGTAAGGTAGGCCCCTCCTCCCCCTACGTGACCATGTAAGCGGCTATAGTGGGAAAACTCTGGTTGTGGAGAAATGGGGTGCTGAACATTCGCGAAAAAACGCCCCTTTCCATGCCAAATTAGCGTTTTTGGGGTGGGGTAGGTTTTCCTGCTGTGTTCCTGTGGCCCCAAAAGTGATTTAGGGAGTGCGAGACCATGTGGGGTGTGTAGGGCTGTGCCCAGGCTAGGGGCCCACATGCTTGGTTATGCTGGCAAAACTCTTGTTAGACGGCAAATTGGCGAAAAGGTCCCTTTCGCGCTATCTTTTCAGTTGAGTTACAGGCCTTTTCCTGCTGGGTCCCGTGGCCCCAAAAGTGATTTAGGGAGCTGGCGACCTAGTGGGTAAGGTAGGCCCCTCCTCCCCCTACGTGACCATGTAAGCGGCTATAGTGGGAAAACTCTGGTTGTGGAGAAATGGGGTGCTGAACATTCGCGAAAAAACGCCCCTTTCCATGCCAAATTAGCGTTTTTGGGGTGGGGTAGGTTTTCCTGCTGTGTTCCTGTGGCCCCAAAAGTGATTTAGGGAGTGCGAGACCATGTGGGGTGTGTAGGGCTGTGCCCAGGCTAGGGGCCCACATGCTTGGTTATGCTGGCAAAACTCTTGTTAGACGGCAAATTGGCGAAAAGGTCCCTTTCGCGCTATCTTTTCAGTTGAGTTACAGGCCTTTTCCTGCTGGGTCCCGTGGCCCCAAAAGTGATTTAGGGAGCTGGCGACCTAGTGGGTAAGGTAGGCCCCTCCTCCCCCTACGTGACCATGTAAGCGGCTATAGTGGGAAAACTCTGGTTGTGGAGAAATGGGGTGCTGAACATTCGCGAAAAAACGCCCCTTTCCATGCCAAATTAGCGTTTTTGGGGTGGGGTAGGTTTTCCTGCTGTGTTCCTGTGGCCCCAAAAGTGATTTAGGGAGTGCGAGACCATGTGGGGTGTGTAGGGCTGTGCCCAGGCTAGGGGCCCACATGCTTGGTTATGCTGGCAAAACTCTTGTTAGACGGCAAATTGGCGAAAAGGTCCCTTTCGCGCTATCTTTTCAGTTGAGTTACAGGCCTTTTCCTGCTGGGTCCCGTGGCCCCAAAAGTGATTTAGGGAGCTGGCGACCTAGTGGGTAAGGTAGGCCCCTCCTCCCCCTACGTGACCATGTAAGCGGCTATAGTGGGAAAACTCTGGTTGTGGAGAAATGGGGTGCTGAACATTCGCGAAAAAACGCCCCTTTCCATGCCAAATTAGCGTTTTTGGGGTGGGGTAGGTTTTCCTGCTGTGTTCCTGTGGCCCCAAAAGTGATTTAGGGAGTGCGAGACCATGTGGGGTGTGTAGGGCTGTGCCCAGGCTAGGGGCCCACATGCTTGGTTATGCTGGCAAAACTCTTGTTAGACGGCAAATTGGCGAAAAGGTCCCTTTCGCGCTATCTTTTCAGTTGAGTTACAGGCCTTTTCCTGCTGGGTCCCGTGGCCCCAAAAGTGATTTAGGGAGCTGGCGACCTAGTGGGTAAGGTAGGCCCCTCCTCCCCCTACGTGACCATGTAAGCGGCTATAGTGGGAAAACTCTGGTTGTGGAGAAATGGGGTGCTGAACATTCGCGAAAAAACGCCCCTTTCCATGCCAAATTAGCGTTTTTGGGGTGGGGTAGGTTTTCCTGCTGTGTTCCTGTGGCCCCAAAAGTGATTTAGGGAGTGCGAGACCATGTGGGGTGTGTAGGGCTGTGCCCAGGCTAGGGGCCCACATGCTTGGTTATGCTGGCAAAACTCTTGTTAGACGGCAAATTGGCGAAAAGGTCCCTTTCGCGCTATCTTTTCAGTTGAGTTACAGGCCTTTTCCTGCTGGGTCCCGTGGCCCCAAAAGTGATTTAGGGAGCTGGCGACCTAGTGGGTAAGGTAGGCCCCTCCTCCCCCTACGTGACCATGTAAGCGGCTATAGTGGGAAAACTCTGGTTGTGGAGAAATGGGGTGCTGAACATTCGCGAAAAAACGCCCCTTTCCATGCCAAATTAGCGTTTTTGGGGTGGGGTAGGTTTTCCTGCTGTGTTCCTGTGGCCCCAAAAGTGATTTAGGGAGTGCGAGACCATGTGGGGTGTGTAGGGCTGTGCCCAGGCTAGGGGCCCACATGCTTGGTTATGCTGGCAAAACTCTTGTTAGACGGCAAATTGGCGAAAAGGTCCCTTTCGCGCTATCTTTTCAGTTGAGTTACAGGCCTTTTCCTGCTGGGTCCCGTGGCCCCAAAAGTGATTTAGGGAGCTGGCGACCTAGTGGGTAAGGTAGGCCCCTCCTCCCCCTACGTGACCATGTAAGCGGCTATAGTGGGAAAACTCTGGTTGTGGAGAAATGGGGTGCTGAACATTCGCGAAAAAACGCCCCTTTCCATGCCAAATTAGCGTTTTTGGGGTGGGGTAGGTTTTCCTGCTGTGTTCCTGTGGCCCCAAAAGTGATTTAGGGAGTGCGAGACCATGTGGGGTGTGTAGGGCTGTGCCCAGGCTAGGGGCCCACATGCTTGGTTATGCTGGCAAAACTCTTGTTAGACGGCAAATTGGCGAAAAGGTCCCTTTCGCGCTATCTTTTCAGTTGAGTTACAGGCCTTTTCCTGCTGGGTCCCGTGGCCCCAAAAGTGATTTAGGGAGCTGGCGACCTAGTGGGTAAGGTAGGCCCCTCCTCCCCCTACGTGACCATGTAAGCGGCTATAGTGGGAAAACTCTGGTTGTGGAGAAATGGGGTGCTGAACATTCGCGAAAAAACGCCCCTTTCCATGCCAAATTAGCGTTTTTGGGGTGGGGTAGGTTTTCCTGCTGTGTTCCTGTGGCCCCAAAAGTGATTTAGGGAGTGCGAGACCATGTGGGGTGTGTAGGGCTGTGCCCAGGCTAGGGGCCCACATGCTTGGTTATGCTGGCAAAACTCTTGTTAGACGGCAAATTGGCGAAAAGGTCCCTTTCGCGCTATCTTTTCAGTTGAGTTACAGGCCTTTTCCTGCTGGGTCCCGTGGCCCCAAAAGTGATTTAGGGAGCTGGCGACCTAGTGGGTAAGGTAGGCCCCTCCTCCCCCTACGTGACCATGTAAGCGGCTATAGTGGGAAAACTCTGGTTGTGGAGAAATGGGGTGCTGAACATTCGCGAAAAAACGCCCCTTTCCATGCCAAATTAGCGTTTTTGGGGTGGGGTAGGTTTTCCTGCTGTGTTCCTGTGGCCCCAAAAGTGATTTAGGGAGTGCGAGACCATGTGGGGTGTGTAGGGCTGTGCCCAGGCTAGGGGCCCACATGCTTGGTTATGCTGGCAAAACTCTTGTTAGACGGCAAATTGGCGAAAAGGTCCCTTTCGCGCTATCTTTTCAGTTGAGTTACAGGCCTTTTCCTGCTGGGTACCGTGGCCCCAAAAGTGATTTAGGGAGCTGGCGACCTAGTGGGTAAGGTAGGCCCCTCCTCCCCCTACGTGACCATGTAAGCGGCTATAGTGGGAAAACTCTGGTTGTGGAGAAATGGGGTGCTGAACATTCGCGAAAAAACGCCCCTTTCCATGCCAAATTAGCGTTTTTGGGGTGGGGTAGGTTTTCCTGCTGTGTTCCTGTGGCCCCAAAAGTGATTTAGGGAGTGCGAGACCATGTGGGGTGTGTAGGGCTGTGCCCAGGCTAGGGGCCCACATGCTTGGTTATGCTGGCAAAACTCTTGTTAGACGGCAAATTGGCGAAAAGGTCCCTTTCGCGCTATCTTTTCAGTTGAGTTACAGGCCTTTTCCTGCTGGGTCCCGTGGCCCCAAAAGTGATTTAGGGAGCTGGCGACCTAGTGGGTAAGGTAGGCCCCTCCTCCCCCTACGTGACCATGTAAGCGGCTATAGTGGGAAAACTCTGGTTGTGGAGAAATGGGGTGCTGAACATTCGCGAAAAAACGCCCCTTTCCATGCCAAATTAGCGTTTTTGGGGTGGGGTAGGTTTTCCTGCTGTGTTCCTGTGGCCCCAAAAGTGATTTAGGGAGTGCGAGACCATGTGGGGTGTGTAGGGCTGTGCCCAGGCTAGGGGCCCACATGCTTGGTTATGCTGGCAAAACTCTTGTTAGACGGCAAATTGGCGAAAAGGTCCCTTTCGCGCTATCTTTTCAGTTGAGTTACAGGCCTTTTCCTGCTGGGTCCCGTGGCCCCAAAAGTGATTTAGGGAGCTGGCGACCTAGTGGGTAAGGTAGGCCCCTCCTCCCCCTACGTGACCATGTAAGCGGCTATAGTGGGAAAACTCTGGTTGTGGAGAAATGGGGTGCTGAACATTCGCGAAAAAACGCCCCTTTCCATGCCAAATTAGCGTTTTTGGGGTGGGGTAGGTTTTCCTGCTGTGTTCCTGTGGCCCCAAAAGTGATTTAGGGAGTGCGAGACCATGTGGGGTGTGTAGGGCTGTGCCCAGGCTAGGGGCCCACATGCTTGGTTATGCTGGCAAAACTCTTGTTAGACGGCAAATTGGCGAAAAGGTCCCTTTCGCGCTATCTTTTCAGTTGAGTTACAGGCCTTTTCCTGCTGGGTCCCGTGGCCCCAAAAGTGATTTAGGGAGCTGGCGACCTAGTGGGTAAGGTAGGCCCCTCCTCCCCCTACGTGACCATGTAAGCGGCTATAGTGGGAAAACTCTGGTTGTGGAGAAATGGGGTGCTGAACATTCGCGAAAAAACGCCCCTTTCCATGCCAAATTAGCGTTTTTGGGGTGGGGTAGGTTTTCCTGCTGTGTTCCTGTGGCCCCAAAAGTGATTTAGGGAGTGCGAGACCATGTGGGGTGTGTAGGGCTGTGCCCAGGCTAGGGGCCCACATGCTTGGTTATGCTGGCAAAACTCTTGTTAGACGGCAAATTGGCGAAAAGGTCCCTTTCGCGCTATCTTTTCAGTTGAGTTACAGGCCTTTTCCTGCTGGGTCCCGTGGCCCCAAAAGTGATTTAGGGAGCTGGCGACCTAGTGGGTAAGGTAGGCCCCTCCTCCCCCTACGTGACCATGTAAGCGGCTATAGTGGGAAAACTCTGGTTGTGGAGAAATGGGGTGCTGAACATTCGCGAAAAAACGCCCCTTTCCATGCCAAATTAGCGTTTTTGGGGTGGGGTAGGTTTTCCTGCTGTGTTCCTGTGGCCCCAAAAGTGATTTAGGGAGTGTGAGACCATGTGGGGTGTGTAGGGCTGTGCCCAGGCTAGGGGCCCACATGCTTGGTTATGCTGGCAAAACTCTTGTTAGACGGCAAATTGGCGAAAAGGTCCCTTTCGCGCTATCTTTTCAGTTGAGTTACAGGCCTTTTCCTGCTGGGTCCCGTGGCCCCAAAAGTGATTTAGGGAGCTGGCGACCTAGTGGGTAAGGTAGGCCCCTCCTCCCCCTACGTGACCATGTAAGCGGCTATAGTGGGAAAACTCTGGTTGTGGAGAAATGGGGTGCTGAACATTCGCGAAAAAACGCCCCTTTCCATGCCAAATTAGCGTTTTTGGGGTGGGGTAGGTTTTCCTGCTGTGTTCCTGTGGCCCCAAAAGTGATTTAGGGAGTGCGAGACCATGTGGGGTGTGTAGGGCTGTGCCCAGGCTAGGGGCCCACATGCTTGGTTATGCTGGCAAAACTCTTGTTAGACGGCAAATTGGCGAAAAGGTCCCTTTCGCGCTATCTTTTCAGTTGAGTTACAGGCCTTTTCCTGCTGGGTCCCGTGGCCCCAAAAGTGATTTAGGGAGCTGGCGACCTAGTGGGTAAGGTAGGCCCCTCCTCCCCCTACGTGACCATGTAAGCGGCTATAGTGGGAAAACTCTGGTTGTGGAGAAATGGGGTGCTGAACATTCGCGAAAAAACGCCCCTTTCCATGCCAAATTAGCGTTTTTGGGGTGGGGTAGGTTTTCCTGCTGTGTTCCTGTGGCCCCAAAAGTGATTTAGGGAGTGCGAGACCATGTGGGGTGTGTAGGGCTGTGCCCAGGCTAGGGGCCCACATGCTTGGTTATGCTGGCAAAACTCTTGTTAGACGGCAAATTGGCGAAAAGGTCCCTTTCGCGCTATCTTTTCAGTTGAGTTACAGGCCTTTTCCTGCTGGGTCCCGTGGCCCCAAAAGTGATTTAGGGAGCTGGCGACCTAGTGGGTAAGGTAGGCCCCTCCTCCCCCTACGTGACCATGTAAGCGGCTATAGTGGGAAAACTCTGGTTGTGGAGAAATGGGGTGCTGAACATTCGCGAAAAAACGCCCCTTTCCATGCCAAATTAGCGTTTTTGGGGTGGGGTAGGTTTTCCTGCTGTGTTCCTGTGGCCCCAAAAGTGATTTAGGGAGTGCGAGACCATGTGGGGTGTGTAGGGCTGTGCCCAGGCTAGGGGCCCACATGCTTGGTTATGCTGGCAAAACTCTTGTTAGACGGCAAATTGGCGAAAAGGTCCCTTTCGCGCTATCTTTTCAGTTGAGTTACAGGCCTTTTCCTGCTGGGTCCCGTGGCCCCAAAAGTGATTTAGGGAGCTGGCGACCTAGTGGGTAAGGTAGGCCCCTCCTCCCCCTACGTGACCATGTAAGCGGCTATAGTGGGAAAACTCTGGTTGTGGAGAAATGGGGTGCTGAACATTCGCGAAAAAACGCCCCTTTCCATGCCAAATTAGCGTTTTTGGGGTGGGGTAGGTTTTCCTGCTGTGTTCCTGTGGCCCCAAAAGTGATTTAGGGAGTGCGAGACCATGTGGGGTGTGTAGGGCTGTGCCCAGGCTAGGGGCCCACATGCTTGGTTATGCTGGCAAAACTCTTGTTAGACGGCAAATTGGCGAAAAGGTCCCTTTCGCGCTATCTTTTCAGTTGAGTTACAGGCCTTTTCCTGCTGGGTCCCGTGGCCCCAAAAGTGATTTAGGGAGCTGGCGACCTAGTGGGTAAGGTAGGCCCCTCCTCCCCCTACGTGACCATGTAAGCGGCTATAGTGGGAAAACTCTGGTTGTGGAGAAATGGGGTGCTGAACATTCGCGAAAAAACGCCCCTTTCCATGCCAAATTAGCGTTTTTGGGGTGGGGTAGGTTTTCCTGCTGTGTTCCTGTGGCCCCAAAAGTGATTTAGGGAGTGCGAGACCATGTGGGGTGTGTAGGGCTGTGCCCAGGCTAGGGGCCCACATGCTTGGTTATGCTGGCAAAACTCTTGTTAGACGGCAAATTGGCGAAAAGGTCCCTTTCGCGCTATCTTTTCAGTTGAGTTACAGGCCTTTTCCTGCTGGGTCCCGTGGCCCCAAAAGTGATTTAGGGAGCTGGCGACCTAGTGGGTAAGGTAGGCCCCTCCTCCCCCTACGTGACCATGTAAGCGGCTATAGTGGGAAAACTCTGGTTGTGGAGAAATGGGGTGCTGAACATTCGCGAAAAAACGCCCCTTTCCATGCCAAATTAGCGTTTTTGGGGTGGGGTAGGTTTTCCTGCTGTGTTCCTGTGGCCCCAAAAGTGATTTAGGGAGTGCGAGACCATGTGGGGTGTGTAGGGCTGTGCCCAGGCTAGGGGCCCACATGCTTGGTTATGCTGGCAAAACTCTTGTTAGACGGCAAATTGGCGAAAAGGTCCCTTTCGCGCTATCTTTTCAGTTGAGTTACAGGCCTTTTCCTGCTGGGTCCCGTGGCCCCAAAAGTGATTTAGGGAGCTGGCGACCTAGTGGGTAAGGTAGGCCCCTCCTCCCCCTACGTGACCATGTAAGCGGCTATAGTGGGAAAACTCTGGTTGTGGAGAAATGGGGTGCTGAACATTCGCGAAAAAACGCCCCTTTCCATGCCAAATTAGCGTTTTTGGGGTGGGGTAGGTTTTCCTGCTGTGTTCCTGTGGCCCCAAAAGTGATTTAGGGAGTGCGAGACCATGTGGGGTGTGTAGGGCTGTGCCCAGGCTAGGGGCCCACATGCTTGGTTATGCTGGCAAAACTCTTGTTAGACGGCAAATTGGCGAAAAGGTCCCTTTCGCGCTATCTTTTCAGTTGAGTTACAGGCCTTTTCCTGCTGGGTCCCGTGGCCCCAAAAGTGATTTAGGGAGCTGGCGACCTAGTGGGTAAGGTAGGCCCCTCCTCCCCCTACGTGACCATGTAAGCGGCTATAGTGGGAAAACTCTGGTTGTGGAGAAATGGGGTGCTGAACATTCGCGAAAAAACGCCCCTTTCCATGCCAAATTAGCGTTTTTGGGGTGGGGTAGGTTTTCCTGCTGTGTTCCTGTGGCCCCAAAAGTGATTTAGGGAGTGCGAGACCATGTGGGGTGTGTAGGGCTGTGCCCAGGCTAGGGGCCCACATGCTTGGTTATGCTGGCAAAACTCTTGTTAGACGGCAAATTGGCGAAAAGGTCCCTTTCGCGCTATCTTTTCAGTTGAGTTACAGGCCTTTTCCTGCTGGGTCCCGTGGCCCCAAAAGTGATTTAGGGAGCTGGCGACCTAGTGGGTAAGGTAGGCCCCTCCTCCCCCTACGTGACCATGTAAGCGGCTATAGTGGGAAAACTCTGGTTGTGGAGAAATGGGGTGCTGAACATTCGCGAAAAAACGCCCCTTTCCATGCCAAATTAGCGTTTTTGGGGTGGGGTAGGTTTTCCTGCTGTGTTCCTGTGGCCCCAAAAGTGATTTAGGGAGTGCGAGACCATGTGGGGTGTGTAGGGCTGTGCCCAGGCTAGGGGCCCACATGCTTGGTTATGCTGGCAAAACTCTTGTTAGACGGCAAATTGGCGAAAAGGTCCCTTTCGCGCTATCTTTTCAGTTGAGTTACAGGCCTTTTCCTGCTGGGTCCCGTGGCCCCAAAAGTGATTTAGGGAGCTGGCGACCTAGTGGGTAAGGTAGGCCCCTCCTCCCCCTACGTGACCATGTAAGCGGCTATAGTGGGAAAACTCTGGTTGTGGAGAAATGGGGTGCTGAACATTCGCGAAAAAACGCCCCTTTCCATGCCAAATTAGCGTTTTTGGGGTGGGGTAGGTTTTCCTGCTGTGTTCCTGTGGCCCCAAAAGTGATTTAGGGAGTGCGAGACCATGTGGGGTGTGTAGGGCTGTGCCCAGGCTAGGGGCCCACATGCTTGGTTATGCTGGCAAAACTCTTGTTAGACGGCAAATTGGCGAAAAGGTCCCTTTCGCGCTATCTTTTCAGTTGAGTTACAGGCCTTTTCCTGCTGGGTCCCGTGGCCCCAAAAGTGATTTAGGGAGCTGGCGACCTAGTGGGTAAGGTAGGCCCCTCCTCCCCCTACGTGACCATGTAAGCGGCTATAGTGGGAAAACTCTGGTTGTGGAGAAATGGGGTGCTGAACATTCGCGAAAAAACGCCCCTTTCCATGCCAAATTAGCGTTTTTGGGGTGGGGTAGGTTTTCCTGCTGTGTTCCTGTGGCCCCAAAAGTGATTTAGGGAGTGTGAGACCATGTGGGGTGTGTAGGGCTGTGCCCAGGCTAGGGGCCCACATGCTTGGTTATGCTGGCAAAACTCTTGTTAGACGGCAAATTGGCGAAAAGGTCCCTTTCGCGCTATCTTTTCAGTTGAGTTACAGGCCTTTTCCTGCTGGGTCCCGTGGCCCCAAAAGTGATTTAGGGAGCTGGCGACCTAGTGGGTAAGGTAGGCCCCTCCTCCCCCTACGTGACCATGTAAGCGGCTATAGTGGGAAAACTCTGGTTGTGGAGAAATGGGGTGCTGAACATTCGCGAAAAAACGCCCCTTTCCATGCCAAATTAGCGTTTTTGGGGTGGGGTAGGTTTTCCTGCTGTGTTCCTGTGGCCCCAAAAGTGATTTAGGGAGTGCGAGACCATGTGGGGTGTGTAGGGCTGTGCCCAGGCTAGGGGCCCACATGCTTGGTTATGCTGGCAAAACTCTTGTTAGACGGCAAATTGGCGAAAAGGTCCCTTTCGCGCTATCTTTTCAGTTGAGTTACAGGCCTTTTCCTGCTGGGTCCCGTGGCCCCAAAAGTGATTTAGGGAGCTGGCGACCTAGTGGGTAAGGTAGGCCCCTCCTCCCCCTACGTGACCATGTAAGCGGCTATAGTGGGAAAACTCTGGTTGTGGAGAAATGGGGTGCTGAACATTCGCGAAAAAACGCCCCTTTCCATGCCAAATTAGCGTTTTTGGGGTGGGGTAGGTTTTCCTGCTGTGTTCCTGTGGCCCCAAAAGTGATTTAGGGAGTGCGAGACCATGTGGGGTGTGTAGGGCTGTGCCCAGGCTAGGGGCCCACATGCTTGGTTATGCTGGCAAAACTCTTGTTAGACGGCAAATTGGCGAAAAGGTCCCTTTCGCGCTATCTTTTCAGTTGAGTTACAGGCCTTTTCCTGCTGGGTCCCGTGGCCCCAAAAGTGATTTAGGGAGCTGGCGACCTAGTGGGTAAGGTAGGCCCCTCCTCCCCCTACGTGACCATGTAAGCGGCTATAGTGGGAAAACTCTGGTTGTGGAGAAATGGGGTGCTGAACATTCGCGAAAAAACGCCCCTTTCCATGCCAAATTAGCGTTTTTGGGGTGGGGTAGGTTTTCCTGCTGTGTTCCTGTGGCCCCAAAAGTGATTTAGGGAGTGCGAGACCATGTGGGGTGTGTAGGGCTGTGCCCAGGCTAGGGGCCCACATGCTTGGTTATGCTGGCAAAACTCTTGTTAGACGGCAAATTGGCGAAAAGGTCCCTTTCGCGCTATCTTTTCAGTTGAGTTACAGGCCTTTTCCTGCTGGGTCCCGTGGCCCCAAAAGTGATTTAGGGAGCTGGCGACCTAGTGGGTAAGGTAGGCCCCTCCTCCCCCTACGTGACCATGTAAGCGGCTATAGTGGGAAAACTCTGGTTGTGGAGAAATGGGGTGCTGAACATTCGCGAAAAAACGCCCCTTTCCATGCCAAATTAGCGTTTTTGGGGTGGGGTAGGTTTTCCTGCTGTGTTCCTGTGGCCCCAAAAGTGATTTAGGGAGTGCGAGACCATGTGGGGTGTGTAGGGCTGTGCCCAGGCTAGGGGCCCACATGCTTGGTTATGCTGGCAAAACTCTTGTTAGACGGCAAATTGGCGAAAAGGTCCCTTTCGCGCTATCTTTTCAGTTGAGTTACAGGCCTTTTCCTGCTGGGTCCCGTGGCCCCAAAAGTGATTTAGGGAGCTGGCGACCTAGTGGGTAAGGTAGGCCCCTCCTCCCCCTACGTGACCATGTAAGCGGCTATAGTGGGAAAACTCTGGTTGTGGAGAAATGGGGTGCTGAACATTCGCGAAAAAACGCCCCTTTCCATGCCAAATTAGCGTTTTTGGGGTGGGGTAGGTTTTCCTGCTGTGTTCCTGTGGCCCCAAAAGTGATTTAGGGAGTGCGAGACCATGTGGGGTGTGTAGGGCTGTGCCCAGGCTAGGGGCCCACATGCTTGGTTATGCTGGCAAAACTCTTGTTAGACGGCAAATTGGCGAAAAGGTCCCTTTCGCGCTATCTTTTCAGTTGAGTTACAGGCCTTTTCCTGCTGGGTCCCGTGGCCCCAAAAGTGATTTAGGGAGCTGGCGACCTAGTGGGTAAGGTAGGCCCCTCCTCCCCCTACGTGACCATGTAAGCGGCTATAGTGGGAAAACTCTGGTTGTGGAGAAATGGGGTGCTGAACATTCGCGAAAAAACGCCCCTTTCCATGCCAAATTAGCGTTTTTGGGGTGGGGTAGGTTTTCCTGCTGTGTTCCTGTGGCCCCAAAAGTGATTTAGGGAGTGCGAGACCATGTGGGGTGTGTAGGGCTGTGCCCAGGCTAGGGGCCCACATGCTTGGTTATGCTGGCAAAACTCTTGTTAGACGGCAAATTGGCGAAAAGGTCCCTTTCGCGCTATCTTTTCAGTTGAGTTACAGGCCTTTTCCTGCTGGGTCCCGTGGCCCCAAAAGTGATTTAGGGAGCTGGCGACCTAGTGGGTAAGGTAGGCCCCTCCTCCCCCTACGTGACCATGTAAGCGGCTATAGTGGGAAAACTCTGGTTGTGGAGAAATGGGGTGCTGAACATTCGCGAAAAAACGCCCCTTTCCATGCCAAATTAGCGTTTTTGGGGTGGGGTAGGTTTTCCTGCTGTGTTCCTGTGGCCCCAAAAGTGATTTAGGGAGTGCGAGACCATGTGGGGTGTGTAGGGCTGTGCCCAGGCTAGGGGCCCACATGCTTGGTTATGCTGGCAAAACTCTTGTTAGACGGCAAATTGGCGAAAAGGTCCCTTTCGCGCTATCTTTTCAGTTGAGTTACAGGCCTTTTCCTGCTGGGTCCCGTGGCCCCAAAAGTGATTTAGGGAGCTGGCGACCTAGTGGGTAAGGTAGGCCCCTCCTCCCCCTACGTGACCATGTAAGCGGCTATAGTGGGAAAACTCTGGTTGTGGAGAAATGGGGTGCTGAACATTCGCGAAAAAACGCCCCTTTCCATGCCAAATTAGCGTTTTTGGGGTGGGGTAGGTTTTCCTGCTGTGTTCCTGTGGCCCCAAAAGTGATTTAGGGAGTGCGAGACCATGTGGGGTGTGTAGGGCTGTGCCCAGGCTAGGGGCCCACATGCTTGGTTATGCTGGCAAAACTCTTGTTAGACGGCAAATTGGCGAAAAGGTCCCTTTCGCGCTATCTTTTCAGTTGAGTTACAGGCCTTTTCCTGCTGGGTCCCGTGGCCCCAAAAGTGATTTAGGGAGCTGGCGACCTAGTGGGTAAGGTAGGCCCCTCCTCCCCCTACGTGACCATGTAAGCGGCTATAGTGGGAAAACTCTGGTTGTGGAGAAATGGGGTGCTGAACATTCGCGAAAAAACGCCCCTTTCCATGCCAAATTAGCGTTTTTGGGGTGGGGTAGGTTTTCCTGCTGTGTTCCTGTGGCCCCAAAAGTGATTTAGGGAGTGCGAGACCATGTGGGGTGTGTAGGGCTGTGCCCAGGCTAGGGGCCCACATGCTTGGTTATGCTGGCAAAACTCTTGTTAGACGGCAAATTGGCGAAAAGGTCCCTTTCGCGCTATCTTTTCAGTTGAGTTACAGGCCTTTTCCTGCTGGGTCCCGTGGCCCCAAAAGTGATTTAGGGAGCTGGCGACCTAGTGGGTAAGGTAGGCCCCTCCTCCCCCTACGTGACCATGTAAGCGGCTATAGTGGGAAAACTCTGGTTGTGGAGAAATGGGGTGCTGAACATTCGCGAAAAAACGCCCCTTTCCATGCCAAATTAGCGTTTTTGGGGTGGGGTAGGTTTTCCTGCTGTGTTCCTGTGGCCCCAAAAGTGATTTAGGGAGTGCGAGACCATGTGGGGTGTGTAGGGCTGTGCCCAGGCTAGGGGCCCACATGCTTGGTTATGCTGGCAAAACTCTTGTTAGACGGCAAATTGGCGAAAAGGTCCCTTTCGCGCTATCTTTTCAGTTGAGTTACAGGCCTTTTCCTGCTGGGTCCCGTGGCCCCAAAAGTGATTTAGGGAGCTGGCGACCTAGTGGGTAAGGTAGGCCCCTCCTCCCCCTACGTGACCATGTAAGCGGCTATAGTGGGAAAACTCTGGTTGTGGAGAAATGGGGTGCTGAACATTCGCGAAAAAACGCCCCTTTCCATGCCAAATTAGCGTTTTTGGGGTGGGGTAGGTTTTCCTGCTGTGTTCCTGTGGCCCCAAAAGTGATTTAGGGAGTGTGAGACCATGTGGGGTGTGTAGGGCTGTGCCCAGGCTAGGGGCCCACATGCTTGGTTATGCTGGCAAAACTCTTGTTAGACGGCAAATTGGCGAAAAGGTCCCTTTCGCGCTATCTTTTCAGTTGAGTTACAGGCCTTTTCCTGCTGGGTCCCGTGGCCCCAAAAGTGATTTAGGGAGCTGGCGACCTAGTGGGTAAGGTAGGCCCCTCCTCCCCCTACGTGACCATGTAAGCGGCTATAGTGGGAAAACTCTGGTTGTGGAGAAATGGGGTGCTGAACATTCGCGAAAAAACGCCCCTTTCCATGCCAAATTAGCGTTTTTGGGGTGGGGTAGGTTTTCCTGCTGTGTTCCTGTGGCCCCAAAAGTGATTTAGGGAGTGCGAGACCATGTGGGGTGTGTAGGGCTGTGCCCAGGCTAGGGGCCCACATGCTTGGTTATGCTGGCAAAACTCTTGTTAGACGGCAAATTGGCGAAAAGGTCCCTTTCGCGCTATCTTTTCAGTTGAGTTACAGGCCTTTTCCTGCTGGGTCCCGTGGCCCCAAAAGTGATTTAGGGAGCTGGCGACCTAGTGGGTAAGGTAGGCCCCTCCTCCCCCTACGTGACCATGTAAGCGGCTATAGTGGGAAAACTCTGGTTGTGGAGAAATGGGGTGCTGAACATTCGCGAAAAAACGCCCCTTTCCATGCCAAATTAGCGTTTTTGGGGTGGGGTAGGTTTTCCTGCTGTGTTCCTGTGGCCCCAAAAGTGATTTAGGGAGTGCGAGACCATGTGGGGTGTGTAGGGCTGTGCCCAGGCTAGGGGCCCACATGCTTGGTTATGCTGGCAAAACTCTTGTTAGACGGCAAATTGGCGAAAAGGTCCCTTTCGCGCTATCTTTTCAGTTGAGTTACAGGCCTTTTCCTGCTGGGTCCCGTGGCCCCAAAAGTGATTTAGGGAGCTGGCGACCTAGTGGGTAAGGTAGGCCCCTCCTCCCCCTACGTGACCATGTAAGCGGCTATAGTGGGAAAACTCTGGTTGTGGAGAAATGGGGTGCTGAACATTCGCGAAAAAACGCCCCTTTCCATGCCAAATTAGCGTTTTTGGGGTGGGGTAGGTTTTCCTGCTGTGTTCCTGTGGCCCCAAAAGTGATTTAGGGAGTGCGAGACCATGTGGGGTGTGTAGGGCTGTGCCCAGGCTAGGGGCCCACATGCTTGGTTATGCTGGCAAAACTCTTGTTAGACGGCAAATTGGCGAAAAGGTCCCTTTCGCGCTATCTTTTCAGTTGAGTTACAGGCCTTTTCCTGCTGGGTCCCGTGGCCCCAAAAGTGATTTAGGGAGCTGGCGACCTAGTGGGTAAGGTAGGCCCCTCCTCCCCCTACGTGACCATGTAAGCGGCTATAGTGGGAAAACTCTGGTTGTGGAGAAATGGGGTGCTGAACATTCGCGAAAAAACGCCCCTTTCCATGCCAAATTAGCGTTTTTGGGGTGGGGTAGGTTTTCCTGCTGTGTTCCTGTGGCCCCAAAAGTGATTTAGGGAGTGCGAGACCATGTGGGGTGTGTAGGGCTGTGCCCAGGCTAGGGGCCCACATGCTTGGTTATGCTGGCAAAACTCTTGTTAGACGGCAAATTGGCGAAAAGGTCCCTTTCGCGCTATCTTTTCAGTTGAGTTACAGGCCTTTTCCTGCTGGGTCCCGTGGCCCCAAAAGTGATTTAGGGAGCTGGCGACCTAGTGGGTAAGGTAGGCCCCTCCTCCCCCTACGTGACCATGTAAGCGGCTATAGTGGGAAAACTCTGGTTGTGGAGAAATGGGGTGCTGAACATTCGCGAAAAAACGCCCCTTTCCATGCCAAATTAGCGTTTTTGGGGTGGGGTAGGTTTTCCTGCTGTGTTCCTGTGGCCCCAAAAGTGATTTAGGGAGTGTGAGACCATGTGGGGTGTGTAGGGCTGTGCCCAGGCTAGGGGCCCACATGCTTGGTTATGCTGGCAAAACTCTTGTTAGACGGCAAATTGGCGAAAAGGTCCCTTTCGCGCTATCTTTTCAGTTGAGTTACAGGCCTTTTCCTGCTGGGTCCCGTGGCCCCAAAAGTGATTTAGGGAGCTGGCGACCTAGTGGGTAAGGTAGGCCCCTCCTCCCCCTACGTGACCATGTAAGCGGCTATAGTGGGAAAACTCTGGTTGTGGAGAAATGGGGTGCTGAACATTCGCGAAAAAACGCCCCTTTCCATGCCAAATTAGCGTTTTTGGGGTGGGGTAGGTTTTCCTGCTGTGTTCCTGTGGCCCCAAAAGTGATTTAGGGAGTGCGAGACCATGTGGGGTGTGTAGGGCTGTGCCCAGGCTAGGGGCCCACATGCTTGGTTATGCTGGCAAAACTCTTGTTAGACGGCAAATTGGCGAAAAGGTCCCTTTCGCGCTATCTTTTCAGTTGAGTTACAGGCCTTTTCCTGCTGGGTCCCGTGGCCCCAAAAGTGATTTAGGGAGCTGGCGACCTAGTGGGTAAGGTAGGCCCCTCCTCCCCCTACGTGACCATGTAAGCGGCTATAGTGGGAAAACTCTGGTTGTGGAGAAATGGGGTGCTGAACATTCGCGAAAAAACGCCCCTTTCCATGCCAAATTAGCGTTTTTGGGGTGGGGTAGGTTTTCCTGCTGTGTTCCTGTGGCCCCAAAAGTGATTTAGGGAGTGCGAGACCATGTGGGGTGTGTAGGGCTGTGCCCAGGCTAGGGGCCCACATGCTTGGTTATGCTGGCAAAACTCTTGTTAGACGGCAAATTGGCGAAAAGGTCCCTTTCGCGCTATCTTTTCAGTTGAGTTACAGGCCTTTTCCTGCTGGGTCCCGTGGCCCCAAAAGTGATTTAGGGAGCTGGCGACCTAGTGGGTAAGGTAGGCCCCTCCTCCCCCTACGTGACCATGTAAGCGGCTATAGTGGGAAAACTCTGGTTGTGGAGAAATGGGGTGCTGAACATTCGCGAAAAAACGCCCCTTTCCATGCCAAATTAGCGTTTTTGGGGTGGGGTAGGTTTTCCTGCTGTGTTCCTGTGGCCCCAAAAGTGATTTAGGGAGTGCGAGACCATGTGGGGTGTGTAGGGCTGTGCCCAGGCTAGGGGCCCACATGCTTGGTTATGCTGGCAAAACTCTTGTTAGACGGCAAATTGGCGAAAAGGTCCCTTTCGCGCTATCTTTTCAGTTGAGTTACAGGCCTTTTCCTGCTGGGTCCCGTGGCCCCAAAAGTGATTTAGGGAGCTGGCGACCTAGTGGGTAAGGTAGGCCCCTCCTCCCCCTACGTGACCATGTAAGCGGCTATAGTGGGAAAACTCTGGTTGTGGAGAAATGGGGTGCTGAACATTCGCGAAAAAACGCCCCTTTCCATGCCAAATTAGCGTTTTTGGGGTGGGGTAGGTTTTCCTGCTGTGTTCCTGTGGCCCCAAAAGTGATTTAGGGAGTGCGAGACCATGTGGGGTGTGTAGGGCTGTGCCCAGGCTAGGGGCCCACATGCTTGGTTATGCTGGCAAAACTCTTGTTAGACGGCAAATTGGCGAAAAGGTCCCTTTCGCGCTATCTTTTCAGTTGAGTTACAGGCCTTTTCCTGCTGGGTCCCGTGGCCCCAAAAGTGATTTAGGGAGCTGGCGACCTAGTGGGTAAGGTAGGCCCCTCCTCCCCCTACGTGACCATGTAAGCGGCTATAGTGGGAAAACTCTGGTTGTGGAGAAATGGGGTGCTGAACATTCGCGAAAAAACGCCCCTTTCCATGCCAAATTAGCGTTTTTGGGGTGGGGTAGGTTTTCCTGCTGTGTTCCTGTGGCCCCAAAAGTGATTTAGGGAGTGCGAGACCATGTGGGGTGTGTAGGGCTGTGCCCAGGCTAGGGGCCCACATGCTTGGTTATGCTGGCAAAACTCTTGTTAGACGGCAAATTGGCGAAAAGGTCCCTTTCGCGCTATCTTTTCAGTTGAGTTACAGGCCTTTTCCTGCTGGGTCCCGTGGCCCCAAAAGTGATTTAGGGAGCTGGCGACCTAGTGGGTAAGGTAGGCCCCTCCTCCCCCTACGTGACCATGTAAGCGGCTATAGTGGGAAAACTCTGGTTGTGGAGAAATGGGGTGCTGAACATTCGCGAAAAAACGCCCCTTTCCATGCCAAATTAGCGTTTTTGGGGTGGGGTAGGTTTTCCTGCTGTGTTCCTGTGGCCCCAAAAGTGATTTAGGGAGTGCGAGACCATGTGGGGTGTGTAGGGCTGTGCCCAGGCTAGGGGCCCACATGCTTGGTTATGCTGGCAAAACTCTTGTTAGACGGCAAATTGGCGAAAAGGTCCCTTTCGCGCTATCTTTTCAGTTGAGTTACAGGCCTTTTCCTGCTGGGTCCCGTGGCCCCAAAAATGATTTAGGGAGCTGGCGACCTAGTGGGTAAGGTAGGCCCCTCCTCCCCCTACGTGACCATGTAAGCGGCTATAGTGGGAAAACTCTGGTTGTGGAGAAATGGGGTGCTGAACATTCGCGAAAAAACGCCCCTTTCCATGCCAAATTAGCGTTTTTGGGGTGGGGTAGGTTTTCCTGCTGTGTTCCTGTGTCCCCAAAAGTGATTTAGGGAGTGTGAGACCATGTGGGGTGTGTAGGGCTGTGCCCAGGCTAGGGGCCCACATGCTTGGTTATGCTGGCAAAACTCTTGTTAGACGGCAAATTGGCGAAAAGGTCCCTTTCGCGCTATCTTTTCAGTTGAGTTACAGGCCTTTTCCTGCTGGGTCCCGTGGCCCCAAAAGTGATTTAGGGAGCTGGCGACCTAGTGGGTAAGGTAGGCCCCTCCTCCCCCTACGTGACCATGTAAGCGGCTATAGTGGGAAAACTCTGGTTGTGGAGAAATGGGGTGCTGAACATTCGCGAAAAAACGCCCCTTTCCATGCCAAATTAGCGTTTTTGGGGTGGGGTAGGTTTTCCTGCTGTGTTCCTGTGGCCCCAAAAGTGATTTAGGGAGTGCGAGACCATGTGGGGTGTGTAGGGCTGTGCCCAGGCTAGGGGCCCACATGCTTGGTTATGCTGGCAAAACTCTTGTTAGACGGCAAATTGGCGAAAAGGTCCCTTTCGCGCTATCTTTTCAGTTGAGTTACAGGCCTTTTCCTGCTGGGTCCCGTGGCCCCAAAAGTGATTTAGGGAGCTGGCGACCTAGTGGGTAAGGTAGGCCCCTCCTCCCCCTACGTGACCATGTAAGCGGCTATAGTGGGAAAACTCTGGTTGTGGAGAAATGGGGTGCTGAACATTCGCGAAAAAACGCCCCTTTCCATGCCAAATTAGCGTTTTTGGGGTGGGGTAGGTTTTCCTGCTGTGTTCCTGTGGCCCCAAAAGTGATTTAGGGAGTGCGAGACCATGTGGGGTGTGTAGGGCTGTGCCCAGGCTAGGGGCCCACATGCTTGGTTATGCTGGCAAAACTCTTGTTAGACGGCAAATTGGCGAAAAGGTCCCTTTCGCGCTATCTTTTCAGTTGAGTTATAGGCCTTTTCCTGCTGGGTCCCGTGGCCCCAAAAATGATTTAGGGAGCTGGCGACCTAGTGGGTAAGGTAGGCCCCTCCTCCCCCTACGTGACCATGTAAGCGGCTATAGTGGGAAAACTCTGGTTGTGGAGAAATGGGGTGCTGAACATTCGCGAAAAAACGCCCCTTTCCATGCCAAATTAGCGTTTTTGGGGTGGGGTAGGTTTTCCTGCTGTGTTCCTGTGGCCCCAAAAGTGATTTAGGGAGTGCGAGACCATGTGGGGTGTGTAGGGCTGTGCCCAGGCTAGGGGCCCACATGCTTGGTTATGCTGGCAAAACTCTTGTTAGACGGCAAATTGGCGAAAAGGTCCCTTTCGCGCTATCTTTTCAGTTGAGTTACAGGCCTTTTCCTGCTGGGTCCCGTGGCCCCAAAAGTGATTTAGGGAGCTGGCGACCTAGTGGGTAAGGTAGGCCCCTCCTCCCCCTACGTGACCATGTAAGCGGCTATAGTGGGAAAACTCTGGTTGTGGAGAAATGGGGTGCTGAACATTCGCGAAAAAACGCCCCTTTCCATGCCAAATTAGCGTTTTTGGGGTGGGGTAGGTTTTCCTGCTGTGTTCCTGTGGCCCCAAAAGTGATTAAGGGAGTGCGAGACCATGTGGGGTGTGTAGGGCTGTGCCCAGGCTAGGGGCCCACATGCTTGGTTATGCTGGCAAAACTCTTGTTAGACGGCAAATTGGCGAAAAGGTCCCTTTCGCGCTATCTTTTCAGTTGAGTTACAGGCCTTTTCCTGCTGGGTCCCGTGGCCCCAAAAGTGATTTAGGGAGCTGGCGACCTAGTGGGTAAGGTAGGCCCCTCCTCCCCCTACGTGACCATGTAAGCGGCTATAGTGGGAAAACTCTGGTTGTGGAGAAATGGGGTGCTGAACATTCGCAAAAGAAACGCCCCTTTCCATGCCAAATTAGCGTTTTTGGGGTGGGGTAGGTTTTCCTGCTGTGTTCCTGTGGCCCCAAAAGTGATTTAGGGAGTGCGAGACCATGTGGGGTGTGTAGGGCTGTGCCCAGGCTAGGGGCCCACATGCTTGGTTATGCTGGCAAAACTCTAGTTAGACGGCAAATTGGCGAAAAGGTCCCTTTCGCGCTATCTTTTCAGTTGAGTTACAGGCCTTTTCCTGCTGGGTCCCGTGGCCCCAAAAGTGATTTAGGGAGCTAGCGACCTAGTGGGTAAGGTAGGCCCCTCCTCCCCCTACGTGACCATGTAAGCGGCTATAGTGGGAAAACTCTGGTTGTGGAGAAATGGGGTGCTGAACATTCGCGAAAAAACGCCCCTTTCCATGCCAAATTAGCGTTTTTGGGGTGGGGTAGGTTTTCCTGCTGTGTTCCTGTGGCCCCAAAAGTGATTTAGGGAGTGCGAGACCATGTGGGGTGTGTAGGGCTGTGCCCAGGCTAGGGGCCCACATGCTTGGTTATGCTGGCAAAACTCTTGTTAGACGGCAAATTGGCGAAAAGGTCCCTTTCGCGCTATCTTTTCAGTTGAGTTACAGGCCTTTTCCTGCTGGGTCCCGTGGCCCCAAAAGTGATTTATGGAGCTGGCGACCTAGTGGGTAAGGTAGGCCCCTCCTCCCCCTACGTGACCATGTAAGCGGCTATAGTGGGAAAACTCTGGTTGTGGAGAAATGGGGTGCTGAACATTCGCAAAAAAAACGCCCCTTTCCATGCCAAATTAGCGTTTTTGGGGTGGGGTAGGTTTTCCTGCTGTGTTCCTGTGGCCCCAAAAGTGATTTAGGGAGTGCGAGACCATGTGGGGTGTGTAGGGCTGTGCCCAGGCTAGGGGCCCACATGCTTGGTTATGCTGGCAAAACTCTTGTTAGACGGCAAATTGGCGAAAAGGTCCCTTTCGCGCTATCTTTTCAGTTGAGTTACAGGCCTTTTCCTGCTGGGTCCCGTGGCCCCAAAAGTGATTTAGGGAGCTGGCGACCTAGTGGGTAAGGTAGGCCCCTCCTCCCCCTACGTGACCATGTAAGCGGCTATAGTGGGAAAACTCTGGTTGTGGAGAAATGGGGTGCTGAACATTCGCGAAAAAACGCCCCTTTCCATGCCAAATTAGCGTTTTTGGGGTGGGGTAGGTTTTCCTGCTGTGTTCCTGTGGCCCCAAAAGTGATTTAGGGAGTGCGAGACCATGTGGGGTGTGTAGGGCTGTGCCCAGGCTAGGGGCCCACATGCTTGGTTATGCTGGCAAAACTCTTGTTAGACGGCAAATTGGCGAAAAGGTCCCTTTCGCGCTATCTTTTCAGTTGAGTTACAGGCCTTTTCCTGCTGGGTCCCGTGGCCCCAAAAGTGATTTAGGGAGCTGGCGACCTAGTGGGTAAGGTAGGCCCCTCCTCCCCCTACGTGACCATGTAAGCGGCTATAGTAGGAAAACTCTGGTTGTGGAGAAATGGGGTGCTGAACATTCGCGAAAAAACGCCCCTTTCCATGCCAAATTAGCGTTTTTGGGGTGGGGTAGGTTTTCCTGCTGTGTTCCTGTGGCCCCAAAAGTGATTTAGGGAGTGCGAGACCATGTGGGGTGTGTAGGGCTGTGCCCAGGCTAGGGGCCCACATGCTTGGTTATGCTGGCAAAACTCTTGTTAGACGGCAAATTGGCGAAAAGGTCCCTTTCGCGCTATCTTTTCAGTTGAGTTACAGGCCTTTTCCTGCTGGGTCCCGTGGCCCCAAAAGTGATTTAGGGAGCTGGCGACCTAGTGGGTAAGGTAGGCCCCTCCTCCCCCTACGTGACCATGTAAGCGGCTATAGTGGGAAAACTCTGGTTGTGGAGAAATGGGGTGCTGAACATTCGCGAAAAAACGCCCCTTTCCATGCCAAATTAGCGTTTTTGGGTTGGGGTAGGTTTTCCTGCTGTGTTCCTGTGGCCCCAAAAGTGATTTAGGGAGTGCGAGACCATGTGGGGTGTGTAGGGCTGTGCCCAGGCTAGGGGCCCACATGCTTGGTTATGCTGGCAAAACTCTTGTTAGACGGCAAATTGGCGAAAAGGTCCCTCACTCAAACTTGATTTTCAATTCTATTCTTGCAAACTCTTTTCGTTTACATGGGCTTAAAAGCGTTTTTCTTTCCCTTAATGTAAATCATTTTAAAAGGCGTGAGCAGTCTTCGTCTGAAGTATTTCAGAAAAATAATCTGCGAAAACAGCATCTACTGTAGGTCAATGATTACACACACAACTCTTATACAAACCAGATTTTTTCAGAAATATAGTTAACCTACGAAATAAGAAAACAGCAAGCTCAGAATTATTGGGCCAGTTTATGAGAATTGAAATGCAACCACTCTCACACCACCTAAAATTACCTTCATTTGTGTTTCATTTTTGGTTGGTACCATGGTACCATATTTCTCATGTGCCAAGAGACGTTCAATCTTTCTACACAGCTGTCTTCATGTATAATTAGTTTGAAGAATGTTTTATTTTAAATAGAATGAAGCTACATTTTAGAAAGCAGCAGGCTTGTTTTTAATCTGTTTTAGGGATTATAAATATGAGCAACACGATTGGAAAGTGTTGTTATTTATACTAGAGGACTTTGAAAATGCATCACCATAAATTTACAATTTTCTCGCAAAAGGCACATGCGATGGCGAAGCTACTTACAGCGTTTAATATGCAACTCAGTTGTTAATTTGACTGTATCATAAAGCGACGTTGCTGGTGACGTCACATGGTAGCATACAACATCCAGTGAAATTATTCAAAGTACAGCTGATGCGTTTGGGTTATTTTTATTCACACTGTAGCGTGTAGGATACCAATACCAGTAATGCAGTTTATTAACTTTTTCTAACCCAATAGTAATTTATAACGTCAATATCAATATTTTGAAAATAAACGTCAAATTAAAACATCAGTTACAGCTCATTTTGAGAAAATTCTCTATAAGTTACCTTTATGTACATTCACAGTTTTGACATTGATTACTTACAAGTGCAATCATATGGCGATTACGATTTAATGTAAAGCATGTCAGGAAATAGCTTGTCACGTGATTGGGAAAGTCTTCGAAACTTACGTTAACGTCATGTGCACAATGCAGAAGAAACGTGATGCATGGCGTAATTAAATGGGAATTAGTTATTTGTAAATGACCTTTGCCCCTGCAAACAAAACCGACCGAAAATAAAAAAAATTGAAAGACTAAAGATGTTGAATTTATCGCTAGACTATAGTAATCAGAGTGGGCTGGGTATGGCGGAATCTTTAAATTGGCAATAATTTGAGCATTACGTACTGTCATTACATTTTGAATCGTTCAATAAAGAATGTGTAACTGTCTAAGCAGTATAGGACAGATATCTGTTGAGTCAGGAAACAAAACTAAAGAGTTTCAGAATGCTGCTGAATTTTGGTTCTTCGAAATCTCCTAGCCCTGCTTAATAAAAGCTGTTATTTCAATAGCTTTTATTAATTTTACAGCCATGAATTTTAGGCATACTCGAAACTTGTCAGACTTTGGTATGCAATGGAATTTATATCTCTGTCATCCTATGTCTTTAAGCAATGAATGATTTAATCTGGATGATGCGTTTTCAAAGTCCTTAAGTATATTTTTCATTTTATTAATAGTTTTTATAATAAAACCTAACATCGCTAGATATATTTAAATCTCATGGTGAATTGTTGGTTTGCTTTGGTCTTTTCTAGTTTATTATGGTTCACTGTTTTATGTGCGACGTTAATTGATTGTTTATGGCTTGATATGTTTTGTTGTTAATTATTTTCAGGGAGACATTTTGTGTAATTATACAAATACTATATAAACTATATTTTAAAGACAGTCCAGTCGTAACTAACATTCCAAAAAACACGTGACCACGACCAAGAACGCAAATAGAGAAACCAACAAGCATCTCTATCTCGGTTTCTTATAACAAGATGATACAGTTTAGCTCAAGTGCAAGCGTTAAAACATTAGTTAATTTTGTCTATTTGATTATGGCAAATATTATGTCTTAAACTGAACTTGTAGCGTCAATACATTAAGCCACATTTATCAGCTTTTTTTCCAGATCTGAGGATTTGTTGTAATTCTTATATGCCTTCCTAATTTAGACAAATACGCTTTCAAAAAATCACTAGAACGATTGTAGGTTAAGCTGCACCACCAATCTCATTTATTATGTTGGGAACTTGGGAGTGGCTGCTGAAAGTACAAAAATGAAAAAAATAAAATACACTTAAGAGTAAAAGAGGAAATCAAAGCTGTATGCTGATCATCCAGCATGTAGACTTATGCAATACATTTAAATTATAAAAAATCTTTTTTTTTCTTTTTTATATAATTATTATTATTCTACTTGACTGCACAATACAATTATTAGTGCGCCAACCATTTCTGTACACTAATTAGACATAAAATACTGGCTGTGAAAGTCCTTGACGCTTGAGGAATTCGAAGCCCATATTAGTCGGGGACCAAAATCCAATATTACGTAAATCACATCAACTTTGCCTCCAAGATTTAAATGTCTAAATAATCTGGAAAAAACAGATCCTTCAGACATAGAGAGAACCTACGATCTTAGAAAACAGCATACTCAGTTTTATTCAGTGTAACATGTATGATGTATGTCTGTTTTAATATGTTACTTACTAAGTTTCTGTTGATCCAGATATTGAAGATATTGATGGTAAACAAGTTATTGTAAACACGGTATTTATTTGTTATAAGATTTTTCTAGAATGATGACTAATCATCTAGAAATTAAAAATACATTGTCATGGAAGTTTCCAGAAAAGTCGGAAATTTTCTAGAATTTTCTTTTCCATGCCAATAGAAGCTTTGAGTAGGTTCTGGAAATTAGTGGAATCTTCCAGGAGAATGTAGTTCTTTCCAGAACCCATGTATTAATTTATAAATATAGCATATGATATCATAGTTCTTTCCTGATTATTCTGTAGCTTTCTTAAAGAGTATATATAAGAGTAAATTTTCAAAAGGGCATCTTTGAAATAATTTCACTATTTAAAAGTCTAAACCTTTTGTACTGGAATTCTATAGTGGAAAATTGTGTTTAATTTATTCATTCTGCATTACTTTGGATTATTCAGTTTTGGATTCAGACTAAGTGTTCATTTGGAATTAACATCAAACTCTGGGGATCAGAAACTGCTGAAAGACTTGTGTTGATAAATATTCTGAGGGACAGTTTGGACATACAATGTATTGTAAATTAGACTTTTTTTGATTGTATAACTATTTTCCATTGCTTATTGTAAATGATAATTTTGTTTTTAATAAATTTTGTTAAATTTTAAAAATGCTATTTGCTGACTTTCTAAATAGCAAAATTTTGGTTTCCTAAATTTGTTTCTAGTTACGCCTTGCACTTAACATTCAGTCTGGTCATAACGATTAATGGAAAATGCAGTGATTCTCATGCTCCTAGCATTGGCTTAAGCGGTATTCTGCTTTTGATCAGAACCAAAAATTCCTGAAGGACTAGAGTATGAAAAAATATCAACATTTTATCAATGCACTGTGATAAGTTATACCAAGTCCACACACAAACAACGACAATGGGTGCGACCTCTTAATAATCTGGAAACTCAGATCCTACAGAAACGTGTGTATGCTAATAGTCAAAATAGTGCTAGATAAGAAACATTGTACATCGATGCGACTAGACATGTTTAAATTGTATTTTGCTTAAGAAATGCATTTGTATGCACATAGCACAAGATAATCAAGCTTTCATAGCATGCAATTGTAATTTTCCCTCATCAGTTAATTTAAGTGAGCGCTTTTGCTTTTCAACATAATAGTCTTGTTTAGAGGGTCCATTAACGTGCCCACAATATATGTTTTGGCTGGGAAACATCAACAATACTTTTCCATTACGCAATCTTAACTGGAGGCATGAACAAGAAGCTCTGATAAGTATATTTGACTAACCATATTGTTAAAATATATATACCTGTGTTGAAATACCACAAATAATTGAGCGTAGTGTTAAAAGCGTCAAGAAAATAAGCCTGTTTATTATTAGAATGGGAAAAAGTGAAGTCCATATCTTAAGAAAACAAAAATAACTCCGCAACCATAAGTGCACAATTAGTTAACATGGGATTCTGTACAACTTGTCCACATAACACATGGAAAATTCGTACACTGTTGTTTTATAGATTTCAGCTCATCACAAACATTTTGACAAGACTTTGTATGATATCTTGTGTTGCTATGAAGTGAAAATTGCGTTTCTATTATTACATGCAACGTTAGGAGAGACTTCTTTTTGGATAGTTCCTTCAATGTGAAACATTTATATTTATTTTTCAGACTTGTATTTTTTCGCAGTACTTAATTACATTCTTGATAGTGGTAAGACAAGATGCTTTTAACAATTCAACAAGAAAGAAAGGTAGCAAAGATCAGGAATCATTCAATCAAGTACCACATCTGACCCAGGATACCACATGAGAAAGTGATAAAACACAATAAAATATCACAGACGAGAGGCAAGAGGTCATCTCTTTCCCTGCACGTGACCACAAAAATAGTAAGTGAGTATGAACAGGAAATACCACAATCACAAACCGCAGACAACCCTGTGGCACCGCAAGGAAGAGCCGCTCAACCATCACGAGACACCAGGAAGACAAACTAGGCAAAGCAACCAGCTCTCTCTTCCCCATCAAGATGATTGCAATACTAGAATGGACATAAAGTAACGTACAACAAAACATAGAACAATTACAGACTCCCACAATGGGAGTAACAATAAACAAAAAGTCAACAAAAACAGAACCACCGCCTTAGAACGGACAGCAGCCTAGCCACTGGGGGGCTTAAATGCATTTTACTTGTACCATATCTTCGCCCTAGATTCTGCTGTTGTTGAAGTACAAGAAATGTTCAGCTCGCATGGAGGCCATCTAACTAATGCAATGTATCATCATGGAAAACACTCTAATCAAATTAACACTCCATGATGAAACAAAGAAAAGGGCTCATGACTCACAGATAGTCAGAGCTAAAGAAAACCTCAAGTTGAGCCACAGTGGGTCCAGCTACAGATAAGCATCAGGCATCAACCCACCGATTAAAGCTTTACGTCAGAGCCGTCATAGAGACTGAGGCCTGACCCACCGTCGTGCAATTAAAGAGGAAACCATAGCTATAAACCGTGATTGGGTTTAAAACTAGGCATGCAGACTGTCGCATGATATCCAAGTTATATCCAACCCTTATACACTGCTTAAAATATTTAAAGGAACACCTGATGATTTTCCATAGGTGATATTGTAAACCCCTGTCCAATAGACAGGTAATGTATTTCACTAGACTTTAAGGCAGAAATCCAGTTTCTTTTGCCATTTGTGCTACGATAGTCAAAGTTTTGGATCAGGGAGTTTTTTGATAAAACAATTGCTGCTTAAGTTCATGGCTCAAATTTTGTAATTTTTAATTTTCTTGAAAATGGCGATTTTTTCTTGAACTCTGTAGAATCTTCTGAATTTGTTAAGAGCGTAACCTAATGATTCCTGCAACATTAAAAGGCTATTGACTGTACAGAAATGATGCTGTTGTGGTGCTTGATTGAAACATCCTCTTAAATTTTGGTTTCGAAAAAGGGGTATTTTTTTAACAAAATTCCATTTTTACATAAAGCATTCCATGGAGATATCTGAAAAGGGATTACTTCATTTTTATTTCCAAGCCTCCTGCTTGATCGGTTACCAAACTAATCACAGGATAAACATGTTTTTGCCTTATTAATCTAACTCTCGTTATAAGTCAGACTATGAGTTACTTTGTATTGTGATCAATGGCAAAATACGCAGTGTTTTTTTAAATATTTTGAGCAGTGTATAACGTTTGACTATATTTTTGAATTGATCACTAAAATTAGGCTTTCCAACAAGGCTGCAATGAACACACACGAAAATATTACAAACACAAGACATAAATAACACAAATGTTCCACAAAAGAAGCACCGCCTTGGAACAGTCAGTCACAATTTTATTACTGGAGGGCATTAACCAATTTCACGGCACCAACCTCACCCTAAGTTTAGATGTGGATCAAGAAACATAGATGTTTGGTTTGCATAAAATACTCCTAACTTATCCATGTATTATCTTGTTGAACATATAAACCAAGATATATAAAGGAGATAAAGCAAAGATAAGGACTCAACAGTGCATCAAACTAAATATGGGAGCGAAAATATTCAGCAGGTAAACCCTGGTGGATCTGACAACAGCCATAAATGATTAAGCTTTACAAGAATTAGAACTCGAAAAACATTCGTGTTTGTTTATTGTTTTGCTATGTATGTTTCGATTACTACCAAGCAGCTACCAGCTTAGCAAAGAATAGTTCGTGAAATCAAATGCTGTCATGTTAATATAAACAATTTGTCATATAGTGACAGGTATTTTAATACTGATTGGAAAGTTTGAGATGTTTAAAAGAGGAAAGCCAATGGACATGATACTTGTTTAGTGTATATTTCAAAATAGGTTTCCTTAATTTCAGTAACATATGTTGGTACACATTGGAACCAATTTACACCTACAGCATATGTTCATTCAATAAATGAGTGTTTTTCACCATAAACATTATGTTTCAGTGTAATGAGCATGTAGAAATGAACAAGTTTATGTGTAGTTTGGCATGCACCTGAATAACAGTAATTGATAGCCAATTTCATGTTATTGACAGCTTATCTATCTTTAGATGTTGCATGGGAATGAAATGTGAACTTGGCGGTTGCCTGGTTGTAAGTATAGCAAGAGTTATATAATAATATTTATATTAATGAAAAGTATGTATATATTAAAGCTAACTGTCCATGGTCGGTATGAATACTCTTTGTGAAAAAAATGAAAATAATATGTATTGTACCCAACAAAAATACGCTTTGATTATAGATGTGGCAGTCATAGTATCAGAAGATGATGACAATGTAGTTCGTTGTGATGATCGGATTGTGACAAAGATGAAACCGGATTTCTTAAATAGTCCTTTGATACAGGTAATACATACTGTGTATGTTCTTTTCTCTTAATAAGAATCTACTAATGAAAGCTCGAACATTTTCAAATTCATTTGTAGCCAACGAAATTTATGCAACCACTGCAAATGCATCATCTATTAAATATAAATTCTTAAAGATGATGATACCTTTAAGTTACATATCTGTGTCATTTTCATGAAATAATGTTTGTAAAAAGCAAGCGAATGCATGCATGTACGTCCACAAAGAGCCACAATCATTAATGACAGATAAAAAAAAAGCAAACATTTGTCACTTCAAGGAAAAGACACAACACATTAACAGTCAAAGGATGTAAAAGACATAACAAAAACTTGGTAACCAGCCTCTTTTCTTCAGCAAGATGATTTTAAAACTAAAAAAACTCTAAGTAATGCATTGCAAACCAAGGACGAAACACATAACCCACTATTTAAACAGAGCACACCTTGACAATGAAAAAACAACAACAGAGTTATATGATTAAAACAGACAGTTGGAATGTTGGAGCTTCTAATATATCGACATTTATTATATCAATTCCGCCTAAACTCCGCGAGAGGCCTACTGAGAAAATGCATGTTAACGTTTCTGATATTTTTATAAAGTTCGAAACAACATTGAACATTTTCTTCGTGAACCATTTAATCGTTTTAAAAAGTCAAAATATTTTTTATAAATTAATATATTAGTTTCCCTAGAAAAGCAAATCAAGCTTTCCCTTAGAGCTGTCTAAAATGTCAAAGTCATTTCAAGTAAAATTAGCATATTTAAACAAATTGGCGCTTTCTGTAGTGCAGCAGTTTAACGCAAATGGCTCAATATAAATTTTGCTATTCAGAACATGTTTCACATTTATAGACATACAAAAGATGATAGTGGTTTCTAAGGGTGTGATCATCTTAATTTATTGTCTGTTGTATTCCCAGATTTGCGTAAAATCAATCCCACAAGTTCAAAGGTAGCTACTCTTATCATAGAGTAAGACGATACACTAGTGTTTGACACTTGTCAAAATATACTCCTCAAAATAATTGAAGGACCAATGCTATCAATTATAACATTGATGCATTTTGTGTAGAACGTAATTAGAAAACCAATTTTACGATCTATCCTAAACTTTTCTGACATCTTTGACGCCCAATTGCCAAGTGAAACGCTAAAAAGAAAATGGTAGAAAATGTTACTAACAAGGATTTTTTGTCATTTTAAAACTTGACCTAAATGCATTTGAATGTCATTTTTTGAATGTGATCCATGGAAGACAGAACTGAATGAAAAATGCTTTTAGATGCTGAAATCTCTGTTTTCACATGATTGTATGGTGTTTTAATCCCGTCAATACCACCCACCTATTCCTGTGAGAGAAAATTGCCCCTTTTGGCTGCGGCGTAATGGCCAGACTATGGTTTCAGACAACTGGTTTTGGCGTTTGTCTGTGATAATCTTTAAACACTTCGTCGGGGCATCTTTCTAACACTCAAAGGCATGGAATGACGGTTGAAAATCTGATTCTTGATGGCCAAGTACACACATTGTTTTCAGAAAACAAAACCATGTCAAAACTCCATTGATAGAGATAAAAATGCTTGCTTCCCAGTATATTGAAACTGTTTGAAGAAATGTTTTGCATGTAAGCTGAACTATTTAAATCAAAGTTTGATTTGATGTCACTTTCATTCTACTCAAATGACCACAGAAGAATTTCTGTACCCCACCCACTGCCTTTTGAAAGTGTGTTTTTGAGGGTATATTCCTTTGAGACACAGTCATGGCAGAATTAGACATGGAAATCAGTAATGATGATTCTTGACTTATGGGCATAAAGAAGAAAAAGCTTTGGGCCAAGTTTAACAGAATTTAAACATTTGAGCTAAATATACTCGCATTCTAAAATCTTGGTCCTTTGATTATTTTGAGGAGTATATATCATAGACAAAAAAGGGAAAAAGAAATATTTGAAACAAAAATACAACAAAGAAAGTGATAGTAATCATGAAGTACCACAGTCTTACATTGCAGACTAACCATGGCATCTTGATTAATAAAAACAATCATAAGACATGAGTAATTGTCCTAAATTACATAAAACACTTAAAGCAGAGATGTCAGTTATGTTTTCATTACGGTGATTAATTTAAATCATTCATTTAGGTAACCTAATATCTTCTTAATGTTATCTTAAAACTTGACAAGGTCATTTATACTGTTGCTTAAATGACACAAAATAGTTTTAAAAGTGTCTCATACAAGTAAATGAAGTAAAAAAGAGGGCAAAGATCAGGAATCGATGCAATCAAGCACCACACATGACCCATGATACCAATGGGACAGTGACAACTTCGAAATTAGACATCACGAACGCGAGGCAAGAGGTCAGCCCTTTCTCAGCAGGTGACCACAGGGCATCAATAAACAGACGCGCACGAAAGCATAACAAAAACAAGACAGAAATAACATATATAATCCACAAAAGAAGCACCACCTTGGAACGGTCAGCTAAATATTTTACTGGGGGCGTAAACAAGATTCACAGGGCGCCAACCTCACCCTCAGTTCACATGTGGATCAAGACACAAACCCTCAGACAACATTTAATTATTGCAAGAAATCTTGAAGTTAATTGGAATTATTAAATATATATTACGGTTATTGTGGAGAATGCATATACAAAAATAGAGCATAATGTATATTATATACATTTATAATATATTTTGACTTATTTTACAGATTTGAATAAGCGGTATATTAGTAATAGGTGACAACTTTCGTTTTATTATTTCAGGAAAACTGTTACCTCCTGTATTATCATGAAATTCAAGTAAGTATACATTGCTTGATATGGAACACAAACAGCTGCAATAAAAGATAAATGCTAATTTGTCATTCGTTTTATTTATCTTACTTTTTTATGCCACCAGCTTTGGAAAAGTTGAAGGGGCATATTGCTTTGGGCTTGTCCATCCGCCCTTCCTTCTGTCCGAACAAATTTTAAGATAGGGTTTTTTAATTTCATACAGGGATTCCTCATCAAAAAATAACTAACCTGTATCTGAAGGATATATTTGAATTACCATATTGTCAAAATAAACATTATATATGTTTAAAATATCATCAAAATATCTGGATGTAGTTTTAAAAGCATCACTATTATCAGCCTGCTTGTCATTAGGAAGACACATCATAAAGGCCCTCTTATTACAAAATAAGAATAAAACGGCAGCAAGGAAAGCAAAATTAGTGCCAAAAGGAATTCCAACTACTTGCCTATGCAACTAAGTGCCACACCCAATCACAATGTTGTCAAACAAAAATGTCAGTGAAAGACCATGCATGATATTTTAGTCTGTTCTGAAGTGAAAAAGTTTCTGTCGCTACATCCAAGGAAAGGAGAACCTTTTCTATGGAAGGTTCTATCAATTAGATCAATACGTTTATCTTGGATTAAAATGAGGTGGTTAAGTGCAAAGTGTCGAAAAATAGTATATAGACAAACTGGTCACGTAAAAATTCCTGGCTTTAAGTTAAAACTTCACCAGAATTTTAATAGACCAAAATAGATTCTTACCAGATCTTTCATAAACTTTTTTGCAGAACTTTATTACGTCTTTTTGATAGCAGTTAGACAAGCATCAGTCACCGACTAACGGATTATAACTTTACGTAACCTCTGTCATTGAGTATTGGAACTGGCCCAACGTGGTGCAATTTAAGAGGAAACCATAGCTATAAAACGTGACTGGATTTACAACCAAGTATTCAGACTGTCGCATGATATATATGCTGTACCCCACTCTTTTATTACGTCTTATAATCTCCCTGAATTGATCACTAAATCTAGTCTTTCCAACAATTATTTTAACATATCTGAAGCTAAGGCCTAGCCATTGAAATAGTTCAAACAATGAATTATTATAATATTCCTGAATACAAGTGTTTTATCGTTATAAGTATTTATAGTCAATGTGTATTTTTCTGTGAATATACAAAAATATATTTGATTACAGGTAGCAAACCCATACCAAGAAGAAGAGCCAATCAGAGGTAGCTTATTTGATTTAAATTAATGCATGAACGTTTTTGTTTAGAATGCATATGGAGAATTCACTCACTGGCTTAATATTGTTATACAAAATGACTATGCTTTAGTGAAAGCTATTTCATTTAATGTACATATTTCTCCACAATTACAATGTCTGAACAAAACCCTTCATTTGACTTTCTTTTATAAGATATACTTAAATATTGAACTATCATACATCGATTTGATCAAAATGCAGATAAACCTTGCGACGCCAATCTTAACTTGCAACCACTGTACAACGCTGCATACCACTGGAGTGTCCATTTTTGTGATCAAATGGGCAATTAATTCAGTCCCAAGTGATTTGTCCAAGTAGCGCTGATAAAGATAACTGATAGAGCAGCACATATCCTATATTGGCTGTCCAAAAAATTGTTCAATCCATTTCATTCCAATTAAGGATAGAAGTAAAATGAGATAAATATTAGAAATAATGGGTAGCCCTCTTTATGTAGTGGATAAAAGACTCAGCTTATAAAACAGGAACCCCATATTCAACTCCAGGCTTCTTAAGTTATTGGGTGAGAATTAAAATTCTTGGCTTAGCTTCTATATGGACTTAGATACATACATACATACATACATACATACATACATACATACATACATACATACATACATACATACATTACTTTGATTCTAAATACGTTTAGTAGAAAATGTTATAGATTAACAGGGAAAATAAAAACCAGGAATACACTCACTGGCTTAATATTGTTATACAAAATGACAATGCTGTTGGTGGCTTCAAATACTTATAATCTAATGCAGAATTCTATCTCAGGACCACAAAAATACAGCCTCGTTTATCCCTGCCTACTGTGATACCTGGACAATATTTAAAGGTAGTTTACGTTACACCAATAAGAATAATGGATAATGTAATGCAAGTCGTATATTAATATTAGTTTTCTTAATGTGCCACCTCCATTTCTTTACATGGGCGACAACTTATGGACCCAGATAAAAAGCAAGTAAATTAGATGAAAATTTGAAGTATAAAAATATAAAACTGAAAAATATACATATACGTATATTATATAAATGAGGTTTTCTAAACAGTTGTCTTTACAGACCTTTGTATGATTGTTCATATCAAAGATGTAATGACTGAATTTTGTATACAATATTATTAAAAAAAACTACATATGAATGCTGACAAAACATAGGGTTTTTTTAACCTTTGAAAAATTACAGCTTATGTAAATTTCTTGCTGTTAAAAATATAAGCATATTTACTTGGCTGCTACCAATGCAACGAGGAAAAACTCAGATCCTAAATTTGAAAAATGTAGGAGATTTGTATGCGGTATTTATGGTGTATAATGTCACAGATATTGATAAACTATACTAACTTTTCAAAAAAAGCATTGACAATACAAATAAAAACTTGCATAAGCAGAAATAAATTGAATTATACCATGATCTTGCTGCTTTTTCTTTGATCCAAGCTGTTCAGCTGTTTTCAGAATACTCTGTAAAAGGTGGGGCTTATAATTGACTTGAATATCTAATCAATCAGTTAAAAGGTGGTTGTTTTAATGGTCATGATTCAATTATTTTATTGTACAAATACTCGTGCATATATACAAATATTCCATCTTGTAGGGTGAAACTTGTCTTCGACTGGTCCTGCCAACAAGAGGGAATAGTTGTATAAACACTTTTAAAATTATACAATAAAGCTAACTAAGAGCCTTTTCACGATATTTATTATTTAGCGAGCTAGAAAGTGAATAATTGTTTTTGCCTTTGATCACTTCTATAAGGCATCGTTTTTATAAGCAAGATTCATCGCATCTTTCAAATTATACTATGTTATCTGAGTGAATAAATATAAATTTGTTTCCATTTGATATCTTGTGCAATGGCTTGAATATCATTTGAATGTGTCCAAGGTAATTGCAGTTTAACTATCATTAATTGCAGACCCAGAGACGCCTTCAGCTATAGATTCTCTCTTATCGATGCCATCTTCAGAGATAGTTGCTTCACATCATAACCTAAACGTAACTGCTGGAGACCTTTCAACTCTAGAAGATGGAATGTGGGTCAATGACCAGGTTTGATTTTAATGACAGTTATAGAATTTAAACTAAAACTGATTGAGAAAATCATCAAAAAGAATGTTCTGCACACGGAAAACGTAGTATTGCAGCTCATGTTGGTAAATTATTGTTAAATGACCTCTTTGATTGCCATCCTGAAAAACATACTTAAAAAACAGGTTGATTAAAGGTAACCAAGCATGAATTTTTGACTAATTCAGTTATCCAAAAATTAGTTATTGTGCCTTCAAGCCAAGAGACATCATGAAATTGGACATTTGTTATTCATCTTAAAAATGATACAGAAAGCAAGATTTATGCTCTAATTTGTCTAATATTGATCATGTGAAAAGGGTATTGACTGACTTTGGCATTGTGAGCACTGATATTAACTGATGAGGGTAACCGTTTTGGCAGCTATCTTTATTTTAGTATCCATTCAAGTAGGATTTACTTAAAAATACCTATATTTTAACTCGTGCAAATAATTCATCAATAAAATTCATATATTAAACTTTGATAAAAGAATGTTCATCGACGAAATAACATCTGTCATTATCAAAAGCCTTAAATATGACATCCATAAAGGATCATTGACATCTGCTATGGGTAAATGCCTATAGTTTTCAGTAAAAATGAAAGGTTGTCAATTGTCTTTCTTCACCGTGAAGTTACCCTGAACTACGTGCTTAATGACAGTAAAATTCATTTTCAATATTAATGCTTCATAGATGTAAACGTTATGGTAGAAAAATCAGTTTTACAATAAAATATATAGAAATCAGAAAACATTATATATATATATATATATATATATATATATATATATATATATATATATATATATATATATATATATATATATATATATATATATATATATTTCCATCTTGTGTGCAAGCAAAAGCTTTTGCCTGTCAATTTGTTACCATATTTTACATATTGTATGGGAGTGGCTTGCTGGCACAGGGGGTTGGGAATGAAAGAAGATGTTCAACAGCCCAAAAGCCAAGGGCTTAAGCCCATAAAATGCCTCTTCTACCAAATAAGAATAAATGACAGTTAACTATTTCTATAGCATCAACCTCCTAAATTGATTTTTATTCTGTGCTAGCTTAATATAAAGTACATAAAAATTAAAAGTAGAATTAGCAAGGTTTATGCATTTTCTCATCAGAAAAAAGTTCCCTGTTATTATGTGATACATTCTTTTGCAAACGTCCTGTACTTATCTATTTGCATGTTGGGTGATTGTTCTTGCTTTTATCTTCTCTGCTGATTTTTTTAATCAAGTTTTTACTAATAAATCACACAGGCCCACTATCAGGGTGTCAAATAGTTTGGATCCAGATCAAGGCCAACATCCTGTTAGTCTCCATCTGGGTTCAAACTGTTTGCAAAGTTTATCTGCACAGGACAAAATTCTCGCTGGCATGCAAAGTTTTAACCAATAAATACCTCACTGCTCAGTATATTATCTCATATAGATAGTTTTCAACTTGGAGGCATGTATATGTATACCATAAAAATTAGGACACTTTAAATATATTTTGACATGCTATGCCCTTCAAACAAAACAAAAGTAATATTCAAAGGATTTGGTTAGAATCAGTTTTACTTCCCAATGCTAAACAGGATACTTTCATTTCTTCAAAAGTATATATTTCCTTTTGTTGATCGTTCAATTTTCTATTATTTACGTTACATGTAGTCAAAATGTACAGGTGACTTCTAAATAATCTCCCCAATATCATTTTATTACAAAACATAATTTGCTTTTAAAACAATTTTATTAATCATCGTGATAATAAATACTCTGCATATGATATGTACAATAGAAATAACCATGCCTACCAAAACAGTCAAGAAAAAGTGCACAAATCACTTTTAAATCACTTTTCATTGGCATGAAATTCCAGACTTCCTCCTTTTTTACCAGCCATATCTCTCGACTGCGAAGGAATTTTGAAAATATTTTGCTTGCTGGCTCCTGCTATTAGATTCACATATTGCACTGATACTACATGCACCATACCAGAAGCTCAAAAACAGCGTCCTGAGAGTCAGAAAAATAGGCGTATAAGGCTCAAACCGTCAATGATCCTTTAACATACAGAGGATGGACATTTCAAAAACAATCCTTTTTTATTATTTATTATTTATTTCTATATAATATACATTATAAAAATAAATAAGCATGCATGTAACGTAAGTAGTATATAACATTTAATGTAAAACGAAACATAATTGTATTAGCATAATTTTTCATTACAAAAGTATTCTGTCTTTGTATTGGTGCTTTAAATTATATCTTCAATATATGTTCAGATATAATTTTGAATTATAAAAGTAATCCCAAAAAGGAAATTGCGAAAGAAAAGGTATATAAACAAACAAAATGAAAAACGAACCGCATGTATACAAAAACATGTGCAGAAAAGTGCACTGAAATTGTCAAGCATCTGTTGCTTCCTCATATAAATATACTTAGCAAAAGTGAAACCCCTACACCTGAATTGTCCGCCATCTATATAAAATATTATGTAACCCAAGAATGCAAATGAATGTGTATCTTCATGTTCAAATACCGGGTAATGCATAAAACAGTAAAAGTTTTACGAATGTTGTTACGAGGAAACACATGAAAGTCATTTAAATGTGACAGGGGTCCAATTTTTGAGGTTGCTAAATTGAACAGAAATCTGACACAATTTAGGCCTTCAGAAATCCGCTTCCTACGAGATCCTATTGCACGAAATGGTAGTCTAGACATGCGACAGCCAGAAATGTCAAGGTCTTATTTCAAGTGTGTTTTGATCGTTTAGAAAAGCAAACTTAAAAGGGGGGTTTTCCTTCAAATTGCCAAGTTTGAAATTTTAACATTGAAATCTCCATAGGAAAATAAATGTGTTGTTGCATCTTAGTATGATGACATTACTAGTCGAGAAAGGGTAGTAACAATGTGCTGAGAAGGCTACCTGATTTGGCCAAAGAAAATTATTGAAAATCATGATAAATAAAAGATTACCAAACACTTAATATTTATTATTGGTTTTTGTCAAAGGGAGACAATTTTCAATTTTTTTTTCAAATTTGATAAATTCGAAATTGATTTCTGAGCTTGTTTCAAGTGATTAAGCAGTTTTCTTGTGTTTTTATGCAACACAATTATGATCAATTTTGATAAGCAGAACAATTTTAATTTGCGCATGCGCAATAGCAAAATCAGTGAATAAAGCTTTTAACCCTTAAAGTAGCATAACTCAGCCATCAAACGAGACACATTGATTGAGTTTCAACGAATCGTTTGCTTGGAGAGAGAGAGAGAGAGAGAGAGAGAGAGAGAGAGAGAGAAAGAGAGAGAGGTGTTGCCTTTTATGTTTTAAGAGTGTATTTGGTGTATTGCTTTTTTTAATACTCTATTAAAGGTCTGAGACTACCCCATTTCTTGTAGAATTGGGCACGTCTGTCTTTCATGAAATGAATTTGCTTTTCTATATTGATTCTTAGACATAGATATGATTTTAAGTGTATTAATTTGGAAGGTGCTTCTGATATTTATTTTCGGAAACAATCTTAGTAAGCATTGATTTGTTTGACAAGGTTGATGCATAAATTCACATTTTTTTGATATGTAATATTTTATAGTCATTTGTTCAAATATTGCCTTTATGAATATAAAAAAAAATCATGTAAAATTATTCAAGATTTTAATAGGGGGTTGATTGGCAACCATCATAGTAAGCGTCCGCCATTTTTTACTTAATCAGGTAATTGTTGATCAATCATAATCAAGCATTAGATGGAGATTTATAAAATCACATTGAAATCAGGAGAAAATGACCTAGTTATAATATCCACAAAAGGGAACAGACAGATGCCTAGGTATAGCATATTATACAGATATGTGAATACTTGTGATTGAGGCCCTAATAACAAAATAATGCTAAAATGATTAGATTTGATAAAAATGCCATTGTCTCAATTGTGCAAAAAGGATCAATACATGCCTCTTTATATCGAAATTATTAATAAGGTGACTACATTTGTCAAAATATAAAAATATACGTAATTTTTTGTGCTTATATTCAGCTACACAAAATAAATGGTTACATTCAGAAGTCACTTATACATCCAAATGTCAGTTGCAGTTATATATTGATAGCAGTGTTCGTGGTCATAACGAATTTCATTCAAACTTTGTGTAATCAAACGTGTATATCTTAACTTTATCACGACATGTTGATTTAATTGATGAAGTTTTATGAGCTGTATATTCAATTGAAATGGCTAGGGTTATTCCGCCGTAAACAGGGTTACATTACTTAAACGACTATGCATATATATCATAACGATATTCACTTGGAACCAGTCAATTTGTGATTAGTTACCAGATAACGGATATAAAAACTAACATTAATATTGTTGTACAATTTCTATAAACAATAAATAAGTACATACTCACTGTAAAAACTACCAAAATTTTAATATTGTTAATCGACAACTTTGCAAAAACACAGCATCTTCTCATGCCTGAAGCGATTCCAGTGATGTTTTGCAATTACAAAGTATATAAGATGGTCATTATAAAACCATTAAAAACAGTTTCCTAAGTGATTATTGTAAGAGTTATCTGTCCACAAAACCAGGGATTAATATTTTAAGCTTTAATTTTTTCAGATCATTACTTCTAAGTAACAAAATAATTTCCCAAAGTGTGTAGATTAAAATGAAGGTTTCAGAACACTGATATGACTGTGTAGTCAATTACATATACTTAAAACCTGTCTACTGTTTGTAATGCGAACAGCTCTTTCTTCTTTTTTTTTGACAGAGTGTATTCATATTCGTCAAAATGATTGTCTGTCATCTGATAACAAACGCCTCAGAATATTGATATGGCCTTTAAGTAAAGAGTCAGTCAAATGTTCTTGAAACCAGTCTAACCGCTCATAACACACACTCCTATTTCATGCACTGATGAAATGTGTTCATATTTAGCACACTGGTTGCTTATGATGTATAGATTAAAGCAACGGTAACAGATCGCATATGTAATCTTGAAGTAAAAGGTCAGTGTCAAACATGGTGAAACGCTATATATAGCTAACAATGTGAACTCCTCTATCGTTTCGTAAGCAAGAGTGTTCATATTTGATACACTAATTTCCTATGGTGTGTTGTATATTTGATTTGATTCTTTACATACCAGCCTTTACATCCCGGCCTTTATTTTTCAGTCATGCTGGATGGGTTTTCCTGGATTGAACCAGCACTAAGTTATATCACAATGATTGCTTAAGGTGCGTTTATCAAACGAAGGTTTCAAAGAACAAATATGATCTTGGGATTAAAGGTCAAGGTCAAAGATACTTAGAATCGATCCTTGGGCACGCAACATAAACTTCTCTTGTGTTCTAAATCAGAGATGCTTAATAATTTGCACAATGAATACAAGTGGACACATACATGAAATGTAATCAGGTTGTTTGGCTTCTAATGCTCCTCCTCTTACTTTTTCGATGAAGGATATTCGTATGTGTGACAATGTTTGCCTAAGTTATGTTAATGACAAGAAACTGTATGTGTTTCAAGCATCGCTCTTGTAAATTAAATATCCTTTACTATAATGAACCAAAGCAGAAGGTTTACACCTGATGTTTCTCTACCTATTTGTGAAAATACATATATGCCTTTATCATGCATAGTACTGCTTAAAAGTATGATCATTTTGCTGTACAACTGGTGATTCAAGTTTGAGTTTTACACATATAGTGTTGTCTATATTGCTTCAAACGCTGGAGGGGTCGTTTCCTACATTCACAGATTGAATGATTTTCGCAGCAGCAAAGTTCAATCATAAGTTGACTGAGTCACCAAAAAGTCCCTGTCATTTGTTCATTGGATCACTCAAAATACTTTTTTCAAGTTTTCCAAACACCTGCAACTTGTAATGTGCGAAGTAAAGCTGTAGGAAAAGTGCATTACAGTGCCTATGTTCACAGAAATTCAGTTTACCGTTGGAATGGCATAGGAAACTCATTTCAGTAAGATGTGTGAAACACAGAAAATCTAGGAGGTACTGCCACACAATACTTCAGAAACGGCAACATTTCATTGATGGGTAAAACAGAAATGATGCATTGAAAATCTTATATTTTTAATGAAAATGGAGACAATTTGCTTGCAGATCAATAAGGATAAATTTTAAACTCGAATATTGAACAAATTTAGTGCAAATTACCAATTGCATTGATTCAACACTGATTGTCTATAGTTTTCATATAACAGCAGAATATTTTTATTTCTGGTATGACGCTAGAGACAAAAGTCAAGGTTAAATGTAAGTATATGTGAAGACCACCGTCGGTTGACCCAGTTTATAGCAAGGAAGCAATGACAGATCTGAAATCTCTAATGCATGTATATCCATAATTAAGACAAACACTAGCAAACTCTGTCTTATACTCTGTCTTGTTTGATAACATTGGCTAGCATTAAATCATAGCATATAAATAAGATATCATTCCACTAAGCATTGAGTCCATACAGAATGTCTATATTGACATATAATGCCTCTGGTAATTTACAAGGTTATGCATGCTCTATTTACCTGCTAGGCAAAGAATGCAATGCATCTAGGATGGCAGGGTTAGCAGAGAATACTTAATATCTCACAAATTAACTATCATATGCACTGTAAAAATCAAAGCTTCACGACAAGCTGAACTGCAAATTAACATCCTGCTGCAAGCAAGTGTGATAAGCTTGAAAAACGATTTTGATTAAATGCCAAATAAGTAAGTGGGTGTAAAAATATAAGAAATCTCCGGGTAAGATACTCTTAAAATAATCACATTGGATACTATTCTTTATAATTTTATAATAACCATCTAATATTTTATGTAACCATATCCCAAATAGTCTTAACCAATTAAGATTTATATACGATATATGAATAGGACATGCCAAATTGACAAGAGCTTGTGAATCGAGGGCACAGAGAAAAGGCGACACAGTTACACCTTTATTATAATAAGTCACAAAATGCATGCAGCAGCAAAATTAGAGAAACATTTCTATCTTTATCTCATAGCTCAATGATTGATTTTGACATTTTTGCGTTTAACAAAAGCAGAACTGATTGTGCAAGTAAAATATTTATAATCACCCAGGTGACAATGGATGCTCGCCATTCTGAGGGAGTGCTCTTTGGGTGTTTATTCATTGTCTGAAGTTGGTCTACGTGAATAAGAAAATTTTGTGTAGGATCCAAGTTATGGGATAAAGTTTATACTTGTTAAGAAAATAAAAGATGATTGCTTGGCTTCAATTTTGTTCTTGCTTTTATGTGGTGGTCTTTGTTTTGTGTCTCTTCTTTGTGTTTTATGTTTCAAAAAATATGAATTTGTTTGCATTATGATCCTTGTGATATATTTTAGTATATTTGACCTTCACTTTGAATAATAGCTGATAGCATGGTTCAGAAGAGCCTTTTTTAGATCTACAGGTATATTGACAAATATAAAAAATCCTTGGTCACCATTGGGGAAGGATTTAGCATTACAAACAAGGGGCCACTGAAGGAAGAGGGAGTGTGATATTACAATATATCCGTTTTTTTCTTTGAAAACTAGGAGCAATATGTAATATCTAGATGATTTGACAATTTGCAGATTGTAAATATATATCTGGCAATGCTGGGAGACATTGTACCCGATGTAGGGAGAGTAGATACAGTATTCCTTACTGCTGTGGAGCTAGATAGAACTCCAGAAAAGTTTTTAAATGAGGGACTCTGGAGAAGCAGCAGAAAGATTATGGTACCAGTCAACAGATCCAACCATTGGTCATTAGTAGTAAGTCCTACATTTGTTTTCCTTTATTAATCCCCTATAAGTCGAGGACAGTTTAGGGGACTATAGGTTTGCTCGATTCTGTCTGTCCATCTATCTCTTTGTTGGTTTGTCTGTCAGTTAGTAACCCTTTCAAGTCCGGGGTATATCTCATGAAGTAGAAATCCTAAATTTGGTAAGGATGATAGATGAAGTATCACATACCAATTTAGGTCACTTTGACTTGACATTGAACTCTAACCTCATTTCTAGAAAAATCATGTCCCCCAAATATATCAATTATTATTTTTAGTAAAAATAACAAATTAGGTGTGTGGACGCATCTTGAAATGGTGGAGTGTTGTGTACCAATTTCAGGTCAGCCAGTGTGACCTTGACCTTGTTTATAGAATAATCATGTCTGGAGTATATCTCCCACATTATTTGAGATAGGAATCCAAAATTTGCTTTATACAAGCATCTTGAGATTGTGGAGTGACCCACATTATTTTTGAGTCACTGTGACCTTGTTGATCTGACCTCTGACCTATTTTTTTTTTAGAATAATCGTGTCCAGAGCATTTATTAAACATTATTTGAGGTAGGAATCCAAAATTCACTTTGACCTTGTTGATTTTGACACGTGGCCCAGTTGCTAGAATCATCTTCAAGTTGTCTGAAGGATATCTCCTACATTACTTTAGGATGAAATCACAAATGTGTGTAGAAGCATTTTGAGATGGCCAGTTGACGTGTACCATATTTTGGGCACTTTGACTTGACTTGATTGTGTCTGAAGCATATCTCCAATATTTTTAAGTAAGGAATTAAAAACTTTGTGTGTGGATGCATCTAGAGGTGATGGAGTGTCATGTTGCATTTTCAGGTCACTGTGATCTTTACATAAGACCTACTTTCTCTGATAATCGTGCCCAGAGTATATCTATTGTATTACTTGAGGTAGAAATCCATATTTAGTGTGTAAATGCATCTTAGATTGGCAGAGTGTTGCATACTATTCTTGGTCACATTTACCTAGGCATTGATATTTGACCCAGTTAAAATGTGTTTTTAAAATATGGTTTTGCTGCATTCAAAACAAATGAATATATGCATTACAACATACAAGCAAAACTATTTTTCTTTACACACATCCTCGACTCCTGAGGAGGGGGTAAAAACAGTTGCTTTTTCTGAAAATTGTAAATGTTGCATATAAAAAGGGAATGACATATTCAGCAACAGGCAAGCAATAATTTTGCACTTACAAACACCCCAGACACCTAGGATGGGGTCAAAATGTCAAAACATTTTTTCTGAAAATAATCATGTTGCAAATCAAATTAAAGGGAATGAAATGTACAATGACATGCAAGGAAATATTTTGCCCTTACATTCACCCTCGAATACTTGGCGGGGTTAAATGGTCATTTCTTTCTTCTAAAAGTAATCATGCTGCATATCAAATGAACAGGATGGACATGAACATGCCATGGTCATCTACACCACTTGTGGGTTGAGGAGAGTGCTGGATGATGTTTTTTAATTCAGCAGGTAACTCCTGTATTGCATAGCAATACTACATATCTTGGTTATTTTGTATATGCTAATTAGATATCTTTGTTTCCAAAAAGGACAATACCTTAATTTGACTGATACATTTCAGGGTATATTACACATCTTATTGGGGTGTTTTGCTGTCAGGTAGTTGTGTATGTTTTATGCTGCTATCTCTGTCTCTACCTGAAGATGTCCTGAATTCTGCCGTAGCCTGTCACAGTGACAGTTCCTAGTAAAACTAGCTTGAATATTATTATATGTTAACAGAAATGATTGAAACTTGTCTACAATCACCATCTTCCTTAAGCCAATTGTAATTAAAAATAAACTCGTTTTTGACATCAATGACATTTGATAAGTTTTACACTCTTGACTGAAGACAAGGTTTAAAGTAAAGCACATACAAATGAAATGCCACTCTAATGTACATCTTATTCTTATGTATATACACTGAACTGAAGTTATAAGTGGCCACCTACACATTTTTGCACCTGTTCAGATATGTTATCCATTTATATTTCAATTAGTTTGAAGCAGTTAACAACAGCTGTGATATTAGATGAAAAATAATCAAAAGTTTTGTGACTATTGAACTCTCCGTTTCTCTTCTACGTTAACATGAAGGCAGCTACTATCAGCAGCTTAATCAAAGAGTTTTAGCTTAAACCATGCAATTTCATATCAACTCTGCATTGCTCTGTACGTTTTATTATCTGTGGCATGGCAGTGAAAATTTCAGAGATCATTTATTATGAATAGGCTTCGTTAATTTATTTAAAAAAATATATATCTTCTGCATATGCCATTTAAATGACCTTTAAAGTTTCATATTAAAAAGCGGAAGTGGACACCAGTCTTGAAAGAATAATATTAAAAATGGGCTGATCAAGCTGTATTGTGTTTTGTCTAAAATGTTTACATAAGATAAAACGCATACAATGATTTTAGTATGTGCATTTTGGTTATTTTTGAAAATATTGGAAAATGCAGAAAATGAGCTTTTTAAAAAAAAAATCATAAAAATCGTTCATATGCAAAAATTCAGGAGTTTGGTGTCTTTTTTCAAGTGAGGTAGACGGGTGTAAATTCACCTGTACTTCAATTTGGAAATAAAACACTCAAAACCCTTATTTTCTTAAAAAAAATATTTGTGCATGCTTGAGCCCAAAACTTGTGAAGTGATGGAAAACTCTTCCAAAGCACCATATAACTTCAGTCCATTTGCATGAATTACCAAAAGTGAATATTGTAATAACCCACTTTCTGACGCCAGGCTTCTTGCATCTTGCTTTCACTGCCATGATTAATCAACAAATGCACTTTATCGTCATTTATACTCCAAGAAAAGTAAGTAAGGGTGCAAAGATCCGAAATCAATACAATCAAGTACCACATCTGACTCAGGATACCAATGGGAAAGTGACAAACAAACAGTTATACACCACAAACGAGAGCCAAGAGGTCAGCCCTTTCCCAGCAGGTGACCACAAGGCACAAATAAACAGAACCGCACAAAGGCATAACAAACACAAGACAGGAAAAAATTAAAGATCCACAAAAGAAGTACTGCCTTGGAACGGTCAGTAAAATATTTTACTGGAGGGCTTAAACCAGTAAACCAGTGCCAACCTTACCCTTAATTCAGATGTGAATCTAGACACAGAGATATTTGGTTTGCACGAAAGACCCATAAATCGCACAGAACATATAAATCAAGATATAAGAAGGAGATAACTCTCAAATGTCTTAAACGGTTCTAATATTTTGCAATTAAATTAATTTATATCCTTATCAATGTCTTATATCCTAACAGGTTTTGTTGCCACTATTAAAGTGCCACATAAGCATACTTTATGTATGACTCTAAGGGATAAGTAAATAGTGGTGTAACTTTTCTACTGTATTTTTAAGCTTATGTTGTTGCTTGCTGAAATATTACATTGATTCGTCAGTTAAACACTGCTGTGGTTCGTGATGGCATTTCAGGTGGTTGATAAGGAGAAAAAAATCATAAAAACAATAGATTCAAGAACACATCGGAACATGGCTGCCCTCATTATCAGGTTCGTTGGCAGTTATAAATGTTACTTACTTTCAATAAGATACACTTTAAGAAAAACAATATAGAATTATTCACCCAGGTGATAGAAAACCTTCAGCAGCTCTTGCGATAAAATGACTTTTGATAGCACATTAAAACACTTACCAAATATTTTATACCAGTTTAAATGTCTATTTAACTTCAAAATTTATATTTTCTATTACAAATATACCCAAACAAAAAGAAACGCACCACTCGATTTTCTCGTTAAATTATCCTTTAAATACGAAAATGTTAGTTGTCATAAAATACTTATTTCTGACCAAATCTTACTAAAACTTGAGTGTGGCGTAGATAAGTATCTGTACCTTCTATTTGTAAGAATAATATACACCAGGCGAAAGCTAAACAAGTTTTGGAAGCGTTATTTAATGCCACAGTCTACACGGAATTCCCAGTATGCTTTACAATTGCAATGTATGAAAACGGTATGTTGTGAACCAATTTTCATCAGTTAGGACCGTTTTAACTGATTAAACCAATGCTGGATCGTTACATTGTTGTGTTAGGTTTATCTTCAGTATTGAATCTTTATACAAAGGATAGTCACTAGAAAGGGGTGACATAGCGTTCAATAAAAAAATCGCGTATTATAAAAGTAAAGATAAAAGGATCATTGACACTTGCTATGGGTAAATGCCTATGGTTTTCAGTAAAAATAAAAGTTTGTCAATCGTCCCTTTCTTCACCTTAAAGCTACCCTGCCCTGAGTACTTTATGGCTGTGAAATCCGTTCTCCATATTAAATGCTTCAAAGATGTAAACTTTTGGGTAGAACAATCAGTTTTACATTATAATATATAGAAATCCGAAAACATTTTTTAAAATATCATTCCCCCCCGTGTGCCAGCACAAGCTTTGGCATGTATATGTGTTACCGTATTTTACACATTGCATGGAAGTGGCTTGCTGGCACACGGGGGGGGGGGGGGGGGAAAGATGTTCAGAAGCCCAAAAACCCGGGGCCTAAGCCCATAAAATGCCTTTTCTACCAAATAAGAAATTACTGACAGTAATGAAGTTCTCTAGAACCAACCTCCTAAATTGCTTTGTATTCTGTGCTAGTTAAATATAACGTACTTAAAGATTAAAAGTAGAATAATCAAGGTTTAATGCATTTTTTCATAAGAAAAAATCTCACTGTTATTAAATAACACATTCTTTTGCAAACGTCCTGTACTTATCTATTTGCATGCTAGGGAATTGTTCATGTTTTTATTTTCGTCTGCTGACTTTCATCAAAATTAAGTTTTTAAAAATAAACCACCCAGGACCACCATCGGAGTATCAAACAGATTGGATCCAGATCAAGACCGACATTCTGTTAGTCTTCATTTGGGTCTAAAACTGTTTGCAAAAGGCTATTGGCAGACAACAAAATTATCCACTGGCATGCAAAGAGTTATAACAGGTAAATACTTCAGTGTTCAATATATTGTCTCATATAGGGATATACATGTATATATATACCATAAATATTCGGACACTTTAAATACATTTAACATGCTATGCCCTTTAAACTAAGCAAAAGTAATATTCAAAGGATCTAGTTAGAACCAGTTTTACTTTCCAATGCTAAATGGGACACTTTCTTTCCTTCAAAAATATTTATTTCTTTTGTTGAGCTTTCATTTTTGTATTATTTACGGTATATGTAATAAAAAATGTACAGGTAACTTCTAAATTATCTCCCCAAAATCATTTTATTACAAAACATATTTTGTTTTTAAAACAAATTCATAAATTATCGTGATCCGTTGATACTCTGCATATGGTATTTTCAATATATATCACCATGCCTACCAAATAAATCAAGAAAACGTGCAGAAATCACTCTTTAAAGCACTTTTTATTTTCATGAAATTTCAGACCCCCTCCCCTTTCTACCCGCCATAACTCTCGAGTGCGTAGGAATTTTGAAAATATATTGCTAGCTTGCTCTTGCCATTAGATACACCTATTGCACTGGTACTACATGCACCACACTAGAAGCTCAAAAGCAGCGTTCTGGGAATCAGAAAAATAGGCGTATAAGGCCCAAACCGTCAATGATCCTTTGCAAAGAATAAGTGTTCCAGTACAATTTGGTTCAATGAAACAAATTCCATTGTTTGAATTAATCCAGCAAGAGAGCATTATACAAACGCTTATTTTCTGTTTACAATTTGATCCATAATTGGTTCAAAAACAATTTTCTTTAACACTATTTTGAAGCCTAGTAGCAAAAGATAGGTAATTTGCCAGTAGCTGACATACCTTTGCATCAATGTAAACACAACGTGCCTACCACTAGTGATCTTCCTAAGAGTTTAACAGTTCTAAGTGGTGCCTTTTCTTTTTTGTTGGCTATATATACTCACAGTTATAGAATAATTTAAAAATCTGAACAAAATCTGAATACTCCTGTCTTTTCTGCTTTATTATTTTCAACAGCCAGTTCTTGCAGAAACAGCCATGGAGTCCAAAGGATTTTACGCTACAAGCGTATAAGGTAAGTCTTGCAAAAAGATGCCTTAACCCAAAACTTTCCAACAATGTGGTGTCATTATTATACATAAATTAGTACATCAAACAATAATGGAACTATAAATAAAACTGGAAAAACAGGTCCTTCCTACAATATAGGAAAACAGCAGACTCAGTTTTATTGAGTCTGTTTATGAGAACAAATGGAAAGTGCAACAATTCTCACGCCCCTAGCACTGGCTTAAGCGGTATTGTGCTTTCCATCAGAACCCAATATTCTTAAAGGACCAGCATATGAAAAAATATCAACACTATATCGGTGTACATGAAGAAGTTTTACCAACTACACGCGGAACAAAGACAGCTGATGCAACCTCTAAATAATCTGGAAAAATGAATCCTTCAGAAATAGAGAGAACCTACAATGTAAGAAAACAGCAGACTATGATAAAAATGCCTTAACAGAAAGTGTGCACTTTATTTATAAGATAATATATGCCCAAGACCCGCCGATTTCTTTTTGTTTCCAGCCAACCATTTGCAAGAAAAGGTCCATATATTCAGCATGGTATATTTTCAATACGTCACACTTTGATTTCAGAGAAAACTCCCATAACTTGATGAGGAGAAATTCCAGTCAGAAATGATAGTTTCACCATATTAAGTTATATTTTATTTTAGAAACCTAAATAAAACTGTGATCAGAGTATCAATTGACAAAATGATGTGAGTTACACACTTAAGCTGTTTCACGGAAACGTGACCACTGCTGAAAACACTGACCAGGCTGTAACTGTGCATTGAAGCATGGTCAGAAAATGCACTGCTTGTCCCAAAAGGCTACTTGGAAAAGACGCTATGATCAAATGGCACGTGGAGATATTCGCTGATCTGAGTGTGTATCCACTGGGGCCTTAATCATTCCATATATCCATCTGTAATGTGCGGTCAGTGAGTGGATTTACAGATAATTTTGAAATATTTCTAACAAAAAGATGCTAGCATAATCCATTTATCCCATGTGAACGCATCTATGACTCAAACACAGGCGCAGAAAAATGATGTCAGAGGGTGGTCTCAATGATTTTGTATGTGGGGCCAGAATAGTATTGCCTTGCCCATCCCCCATAATCTGTCTGAATTGCTCAGGGTAAAATGAGCAACTTGTACACGTTATTATAAGCAAACTTTGTCTGTGCTTTCTTGGCTCAGTGGGTGTTTTTGAATTTTGTTTTAAAGTTTCTGGCAGCAGCCATTTTGCTCAGATTGTAATACTTTTTCATGTTATTTAATCATCAGAGAGTTATCACCTTGTATGTATGTATATTAGTGTACAAATGTATATGTGTATCATTTTCTTACAGAAACCGGCTTTTCAAGCTTTTGCTATTATTCCTATTATCTTTTATGAATTTTAAGAGCACCAATTTTTCTCTTACCTTTTATTTCGTTTTGCTGTTGCTCTGAAATACCGCTCAGGCAATAGGCATCATCATTTTTTGTTCGTATGCTTCGCTTACTCGGAGTAAAATATCATATTTGATTTTCTTCTATTAAATTGTATCCCTCTTAGCTTTTTACTCTGAAATGTCTTAACAAAAAATAACCTCACTCTCTTCGCCAGCCTGTACTAAAAATATATATATTTGGTTTCTCATATATAGAGTTCCATTGCTATGATTTAATAATGCATGTGTATAAATTTATGCAAATTCAAATAGCTTTTAGGTAATATAATAAAAAAAATTCCTCGTTCACTTCGCTCACTTGAAGTAAAATTACATGTACATTTTTATTTTGTTTCGTTTTACATAGAGATCGATTGCTTTGATTTTAATGATTTTTATATTAGGGTGTAAATATCTATAAATATATGCGCATATATGTGTTTGCATACAAGAAAACGTGTGTGTGTGTGAAGGGGGAGGTGGGGTGCGTGCGTTCGTGCGTGCGTGCGTGCGTGTGTGTATGAACATTTAACAGCATATATATATCTGTGTGTGCATAGATGTGTGTATGTACCTACGCCTATGGATAAGAAATGACAGAATCCTAAATGAAGTGCAACATTACGCTTCATAATCTGTTTATATTTCAATAATAGAAACCTGCCTGTAAGCAACAAAGGAAAAAGCCTGGTCAGGGCTAAAAAAAGGTTATGCAACGTTTTTGTTGGTTATGAAATATACACTTGGGAGCTTTGCTCCCTTGTATATATTTCATATCTGTCACAAAGCATTGAACAACCTACACATATTTAATTTCCAACTGTGTTATAATAAGTAATATTTTTGGAGCGACTGATCATTTCTTTTACTTATTACCTCGCTAAAGTATAGTCTAATACATACAATGTATTGTTTATTCTATTAATAGTCGTGTTTTTTATGCTTTTATATTTCATAGAGGGCCACATTGGTAGACTAAGTTTAGCTGAAAGTGCAACCCTCTTGAAAGATTGTATAAATAAGAAAAAGAAAATGTAATCGCTTGTTAAGAATGACCTTATCCTACAGGTTGCATTTTCATTAAATGTCATAATATTCAACATTTTTTACTATAGAAAGGACCTAGACAACAAAACGGGGATGACTGTGGTATATTCATGCTGCAAAATGCTGTCTCCGAGGCTATGGACACTCCGCCTACCTTCACACAGGTATGTTGTCTATCTATCCAATATGCCAAGAAACTGTCCATATATAGCATTAATGTTTTGCAGCAGACTGCATGCTTGGTTGTCAACCCAATCACAGTCGATTTCTTTGACTCTAGTATTGAATGGCATTATACTGTTGAGTCCTTATCTTTGTTTTAGCTCCTTTCATATCTTGATTCGTATTTACTGAGAGATAATATATTGATTCTTAAGGAATCTTACATGTAAACGAATCCTCTATCTGTTTTAATCTGAAATAGGGGTGAGGTTGGTAGCATAAAACAAGTTTAACCCCGCCAATAAAAGTATTTTCATTGGCCATTCCAAGGCGGTGCTTCTGTTATGGATCATTTTTGTTATTTATGTTTCGTGTCTGACATGCTGTATTGTCTGTTCATTGCAGCCTTTTGGTCACCTGATGAGAAAGGGCTAAGACCTTTCTTCTCTATGGTGATGTTTTATTGTGTTTTGGTCACTATCCCTTGTGGTGTCCTGAGTAAGGTGTGGTACTTGATTGTATCACTTCCTGATATTTGCCTTCTTTCTAATTTTAATTATGAAACCAACAAAACACACAATGAGGACATTCATAGAAACTGAATGAACAACAATATAATCACAGACGTAGAATTGACAGAACTGGAAACTATCGATGGGCTTTAATATTTTTTACAGGTCTAATTTTCGAACAGTTGTTAAAATACAAAATTAATTTAGTCTATATGGATTCTTTCTAACTCATTCAATGATTCATTACTGGTAAACAATGGAATCAACACTACTGCATGCAATATATGTTAAAAATTGTTAATAAGGTTTTAAAATGCCATGAAATATTAAATACCTGTTAATTTTTCCTTTAAATCATATTGAATTTTAATGGGATTACAACATTCTCTTAAAACGTTGAAAACTGATAGTGTATGTCTCTTAAATAGTCATCAAAATATATAGAATAAGAGTTAAAAATTAAAGATCCCGCAAATTCCGTGAAATCTTGTATATTTTAAGGTTGTTTCAATTGTGCTCAATTTGAACTGAAACTAGTTAACTTCAAGATGTCCGTTGTAAGTGCAGTTAACAGTGTTTATCCTTTTTTGTCACTTTAAACTTGCAAATAGAAAAGTAATGGCTCTCAATATCTCCTGAAGATGTGCATCAAATGTTTCAAGTTGATTTTAACGGAATTTACTTTTGGCTTAAAGCCATTAAATGTGAAGAATCAGCTTTTATGGTGACGCATGCAGGGGATGATGGAAAACATGGCTTCCAGCAATGCAGGGATAATGAATGCTCTGCTAAAAAGTAGATGTGAGGCAATTTCAAGATGGCAAACACATTTCGTTGACAAAGTGAATAATGGTCTGAGATACAGTTTTAGGGTTTTCATAGTTAATGTTATTGAAGTTGCCTTTTTCTTTTGTAAAGAAACTGTAAGACAGTATTTAAAAATGAGTGGAGTTACAGGCACAATGAGAAAAATGGCATGGATTATATTGATTGAGATGCTGAATAGTTTGCTTTTATTTTGACACAGGTTACAATTGCAAGTTGTAATGAATCAGATTCTGTAATGTTGCTTATATTTCATTGTAAATAGTTCTTATAAATATAAATTTCTCTCATTATAATCCTAAAATACCTAACATTAAAGGCACTTGAAAATCCATTAACCTATTTTAGAATATACAGTTTTGGTCTAACAATGACACTTATATTTTGAAGTATCCATTAAAGTTGAATATCAGAATATGAAGTTTAATTACAGTGTTTTTTTAAATTTAACATGTGAATAAATATAAATACTATGAATACATCCAAAACTGTTCTTTCAAACATTCATATGTGGTCCTTAACTAAAGTCTTATCAGATCAAACCCTTGTAATGCTTTGACGTATTTGACTACCCCTATCTCAAGAAGCGAATTAACACCCATCTGTAAAATAAACTGATAACTAAAATTACTGTATAAAAAAGTTGTCAGAGAATTTGTAAGTTTGGCCCAACCACCAACCCCAACTCCCCATGCACGAGTCTTGACTCAACCTGGAAAATGACAAGTACTCTAGGTTCCCATAGGAATACTGGTATGGACCCCATCCATACCTCCATAAGAGCAATGAGATCCCTGTGTTAAATATAAATATTAAAGAAAAATATCAGAGCTTTTGTCAGTTAGACCCACACCCTGCCCATGCGCAAATTCAGAGGGTATGTTTAGGCCACACCCCATATGGAAAATCTCGCAGGTACTCTAGGTTTCCAGATTCCGTAGGAATTCAGGTATGCATCCACTCCAGTCCCTCTCGGATCTGCCCCCTCTGTAAAAAAACTGAAAAAAATCGTTGCCTTTTGATGTATAAATTTCTATAGATTTTGAGGGTCATTTTTTAAAGGCTTGGTTCAAATTAAGTGTTGTTTACTTTAAATTATATACTAGTTAAGGGCCATTAAACTTAAACGATGTTTTTCCATGAATCTTTTCTTTGCTAAATACAGTTATTTATAAAGCCATTAAGTTTTACAGTTTGAGGTGTCCTTACCAGTGTTAAAATAAGATAATCAATAGAATATGATTTAAGCATCATTAAAATTGTTGTTAATTTTAAAGGCCCTCTTAATCATGCTATAGTTAAATAGTGGTTTAAAGGGAGTTTTAATGGTCATTACTGTGGATGACCATACGCTTATTACCTGTATTGTTAATGACCAATAATTTATAGTCAGTGAATTTAATGTTGTTTAAGCATTATTAAAATCTTAAGTTATCAGTGCCCCTTAAAGTAAAAAAAGCCATTTTAATTGCCTTTAAATAAATAATGCTCTTGAAATACCCTTGATTTAATGCTTTACTCTTTAAACACCATTAATTTAAATGACATTAAATTGTTTAGCTGCATTTTATAGCATTATTAATGGATGAATTACATGAAATTCCATAATATTTTCATTACATTTTAACTGTTCAAGGAATATTTAACAATAGTGCGTGCAATAATGCAAATTAGCAAGCTATAATACAAACAAGGGCTCATTACACACCTGACAGTCAGAACTAAATATAGCCACTATCTGAGCCAAGCCTGGCGAAATCACCATGCACCAAGCAACTGATGAAAAATGCAGATGTGGGATTTTTTTAATCTGATGCCCGACACTCCATTGTGCCACTGACTAAAGAGAAAACGGTATTTACAAATAATTAATAGGTTTAATCATTTCAAGCCAGTGCATCGACTGTTAGATAATTAATATTAACGCTAAATCACACTTTATATAACAATTAATTATCTGTTTAAATGATCAGGAAAAGAAAGAGCTCTCTGTTTCTTCCACATGATAGTCTAGGTTGGTTTGCATAGCCATCTTTTTAACGCTAATTTATCATTTTAGATGATAAGGAAAACAAAGTGCTATTTGTCTTTTTTTCAGTGTAGGTAAGCCTGCTTTCCTATGATGCTTCTAAATCTTTTTAAAATTGAGATTTCAAGATTTTTTTCAGACATGTTTTCATGCCAGCATAGGAGACATTTAAAATAAATACAATCATTATCTGGGTGTATCAAATATTTTTCTTTACTTTTAGGAACATATTCCAAGTATGCGGAGAGCCATGATGATTGAAATTGTAACTGGCGAGATAATGGCTAGATGATTTTGGTTGCATATACGACCAACAGGCTGCTGTTGCTCTTGAAATTGTGGACATTTGGGCCAATAGTGAAGACTATAAGCTACATGTATCAAGGGGCTAATTAGGTCCCCTCTGAAGCTGAAAACTGAAAGTCGTTATTCCCCAATTTCTTCTTATCAGTTTATTAGAAGAATAACCCATGTGTTAAATTCTGGTATATATTTACTTTTACCGTTGCTAAAGTAATAAAAACTGCTCGCATGAATAGGCTTAAAATAGAGAAAGTCGCCATTTTGGACAAAATAGGAGACATCGAGAGACTTATGTTGTAAGAATTAGATAGCAATACAGCAAAATGACGAAAGAAAAGCAATTTCTTTGCACTGATTTTTATTTAAAAATCTGTTTGAATATCTTTTCGCATTTGCTTGTTTCTCTATCCTAAGAATCAAATTTGTTCCAAAATGGAAACTCTCCGATTTTCAGTCGATTTTTGTGGCCATATTTTAGGATATAAACGGTATATGTCAATATAAAAGCATACTTTGACACGTAAGCTATTGTTCTAATTAACAAATAAGAAGAAACTGGTTAAAAGCATTTTTGATTTCTTTAATTTACTCAAGCATTTTTGTGCATCACTGGGCTACTTTGGTCCCTCTGAAAATTGTGCGCCACCTGTTTGTATGGCAATATCCTGTCATTTTATTCATATTGGCAATGGCATTGATTGGTGGTTAAACATTAATCGTTTTTCTACAAAGTTGGTAGGTGCAGAATACACTAAAATATATATGTTGTCACACATGTATGTTGTTGACATCGAGTAGTGGACACAATGTTTAGGTTCTGTCGGTTTAATACGTGATATTTTGTTTTAGAAATAACTTTGAGTTGGCCCTGATGTGTTGCTTAATATATCATTGGCTGAAAGTCATTGAAGGTGGATATAACACAAGCGAGAAGTGCATGTTATTAATCAAATAAACCACTGCAATGCGAATTTATTTCGAACTTCTAACAGTGATTGCTTATGAAGCTAATGGTTAAATTCGTTGAATTTTGGTTTACAAATCATTGCATGGACTAGCGTGGCGTCCTTTTTTGTTGTTTTTGTCGCCCGTTTGATTTTTTAGCCATCAACTATCCCAAAACACTTTGTAATATTGACATTAAACGATAACAAATGAACATTGAAAACATAAGTAAAAAGTGCGCATTTCAGTCTAAATAATATGTAATGGAAATCTTAACGCTTGGTTCAACAAGATGGCTGAATCGTTATAGAATCTGAAGAAAACGTTCTATTTTATCATTTATCATTCTGAGTGCTAGAATCGAAATAAATTCGTGATAAGTGATTTGTTTTTTAATATATCACTTTCAACAAACCAAAATACTGAAACTATGAAGTATTCTTTCATAGCTGATCTTGAAGAGTGTGTTAAATTTCCTGTAAGTCTTGCTTTGAAATGCGTATTTTACACAAGTTTTGAACGACCTAATGCCTCCATATATAACTATTAGTAGCTTATTGGGTAGTTGACGTCATAAAAATCGGTTTGGCGACCGAGTGACGCTAAATGACATCTTGCCGCTGTGTAAAGAGTGAAACTTAACCATCTGCTAAATTTTAAAGTATACCCACCTCTATTAACTGGGTGCATTTCGCGAATAAGCCTTGCCATGCATAACATGGAAGTAATGAACTACAAAAAACTTGTGCTTGGACCCTTTTCGTTTAGGTTACAACTAGTACCAGTGATATGTTAAGTAGCAGTTTAAACACACACACACACACACACACACACACACACACACACACACACACACACACACACTGTGGTTACTAAACGTTTGGGTCAGATTAAGTAGAGGGCATACTAGTAAAGGTGTTTCCAAATGTCAGCCCTTCCATAAGGCCTAGAACTATTCAAATAGTTATTTCATTTTCCCTTATAAAAATAATATTCCTACTGTCAGGAGTTGTTACGTCCTTTAAAGAGACTAAGTCTGCAACTATGAGCATTTTCGAAAAAATTTCTTTTCTTTTTAAATCATTTGTAAAAGCAGAATTAAGTTAAGTTTTCACAATAAATCTGTTCACTATAGCTGAAAAGTGCATGGAAAAGTGAATTATCTTATAAAAACAGGTGTTTATCTCTTATTGTTGGTAATTATTTGCGTCCCTCCAATAATTATAAACAGTCAATTTTAACATAAATGCTGTTGTTTTGATACTGATAATTTGTAAAGATTTACGAAATTGGTAAAATGTATACCAGAATTTTTAGTTTTTACTGTGTTCTTGAAAAATAGAAACATTATTTCAAAAACTGAAAGATCAAAATTTACAGACTATGCAGCTTTAAGACACGGTTTATACAAAACTAAAGACCAATTGACTATCTTTGATGGATGACCCCCATACATAAGCTTTCAAGTACCTCGTAAAGCCCAACTAAACATTAAAGTGATTGGGTGTGGTATGTACCAATTGGTGAGTTATTCATGAAGCATGCACTGTTGATGCTTACGTGCAGCTCTATACATGCATTGTTGCGTGTAATTTTCCGCGAAAATGTAGCAACAAAGTAGGACTATCACATGGAATTTAAGATATATATTATCACCATCTATTGGATTTGATTTGATTTAATTCTTTACGTCCCATCAACAATCTTTCAGTTAAACAGGGACGAGTAGTCCTGGGTTTAACCAGTACTAAGCTAGTACAAATATGTCTTTCTCAAGGACTACAACGCAGTGACGTCGGTGAGGCTCGAACCCGCGGCCCCTCAGTCTCGAGTCAAGCACTCTACCACTGAGCCACTGCGCTCCCGTTGGAGTGAGTGTGGTCCGGCCATTCTTAACCCATTCTGACTAAGCTGAACGACGACATGCTTAACGAATAATCAAAACAGAAATTTATTGTAGCTGTGATAAGTGCTATAGAGTTTCTTTAAATATGCTGCAGAATCGTTTGTAAATAGCCACAAAATGTCAGAAACTTGCAGAATGTATGATATAAAGTCCGTTTGCGAAAGAACAAGTTCACGTCGATCCTTTCCGAACGCTTTCAAAATATATTTCTGAATGTATTTTGAAAGCGTTTGGATAAAGTCGGTCAATAAGGATTAGCAAACTCGGGTATCATTCGGAAAGTAAGGAAAACCAGATAACTTTCACATTATATAACTGTCCTGTGGCAATAAATCATTCAGACTTTCCTCGATGATATTGTTTTTGTTAAAATGTAAGGACGTTGACGGTTTTGCCCACCGCCCACTCCCCAGTCTTTTCGAAGAAAAAAGAGGGGACATAGTTTTCAGCATTCCTTCCCGTCCGTCTGTCCGTCCGTTCTTCTGTCCGCTCGTCCTTTTGTACATCGGTCCGTCCCTTCAATTAGTCGTTATCTTTTTTATGGAACTCCTACAGTTTTACTCCAATTACTTCGGAAACTTTACAGATGTTTAGGTCATGGTCTTGTTTTGATATAATGCTCAGATTATTTTTGTCACTTATTTACAAAATTTGCGGCCAAAATGAATAGATACGGTGTATCTTGTGTATGCATCTCCACCTACAGTCTTATGCCGATTCCTTTGAAACTTTACAGATGTGTTCAGAATCTGAGGGTGCGCATATTGTTCTTAAATAATTCTCCGATTATGTTTGTCACCACTTTTCTCACAGAATTAACTTAGTCCTTTTTGCAGCCAAAGTACAAGGATTCTAGGTATCATGTGTAAGCACCTCCAATAGATAGCTCATATATTCAAAGACAAACGTAAAGTGGTGGGGGACATGAATTCTCTGACTTTGCTAATTTTTGTGCCTCTGATTAACAAGGTTGGCAAACTTTGTCAAATGTTAGCCGGGGTACGTGCATTAAGAGGCAATTTTGGCCCCTCTATGAGGCCTAAAAATGAAAATTGCTTTTCACAAATTTCTTATTTTTAGTTTATTAGAACGATAGCCCAAGTGTAAATGTCTGGGATTGATTCTAGTTTAACCGTTGCCATGGTAACAAAAATGGCTGCCAAAATTGGCTGACAATGGGAAAGTGACCATTTTGGAGCAAATTTTAGACATTTGACCTGACCAACACATTAGCATAGAGCACAAGCAATTACCATAACGATATTTTAACAGAGGGTGAGATTCATCACGGCACACATTTTTTTTTTTTTTTTTTTTTTTTTTTTTTTTTGTATTCGCTTGTTCGCTTGTGCTGATATCTGATTCTTAAATTTGGCTCAAAATGACAATTTCTCTATTATAAGCCTATTTTGTCTGCCATTTTTGTTACCATAGCAAAGGAAAAAGTAAAATAAATGCCAGAATTTTACACTTGGACCATTCTTCTAATAAACCAATTGGGTGAAATTGGTGAAAAACTACTTTCAGTTATGCTCCAGAGGGGGCCAAATTTGCCCCTTAATGCACGTACCCCTTTTAACACCAAAGGAGCAAGTGTGGTCCCTATAAGTGCTTACGATCTGCCAACATTTCAACTATCCTTCAAAAGTTTGAATACTAAACATAGATACAAGCCTGAAGCTTCCCATATATACTAGAAGTATTCAAAGGGTGCCGGCGGAGTGCCGTTATTGCCAGTAAGAAGCAGTATGTATGCACATTTCACATACATATCATAGAAGGAGAATTTCACAGTGAGGTCATAATACGTTTTGGTACTAAATGTAAGTTTTCAGTTGATGTCCAACAGTTTAAAATTGAAAGTTATAACGGTTTTGGGGTTTACCTTACGTCACTGACATAAACTATTTTTTGGAATAGTACGTTGAATGATAAGAGACGTCAACGTTTTTAGCTCGCCTGAGCCGAAGGCTCAAGGCGAGCTATTGAGATTGGTCTTCGTCCGTCGTCCGCCGTGCGTTCATCTTCCGTAAACTTTCTCTTTAAACGACAACTCCTCCTGAACCATTAGTCCAAAATTTAAATAACTTCACATGAAGGTTTCCCATGATGTCCTCTACCACAATTGCATAGATGATGTCGCTCCATCGAATACGAGAGCCGCCAGAGCTCCAGATAATAAATCTTTTAAATGACACCTCCTCCTGAACCAATTGGCCAAATTCAAAATAATTTCACAGAATTGTTCCTCTTGATACCTTACCAGAATTGCACAAATGGTTCCGCTCCGCTGAACAAAAGAGTCGCCAGAGCTCCAGATAAGAAATATCTTTAAAAGACATCTCCTCCTCAACCACTGGTCCAAATTTTAAATAAGTTCACAGAATAGTTCCCTATAATATCCTCTACCAAAATGGCACAAATAGTCTTGCTCCTTAAAATATCTTTAAACGACATCTCGTCCTGACCCACTGGACCAAATTCAAAGTTATTTTACATATTTGTTCCTCATAGTGCCCTTTACCAAAATTACACAAATGATTCCACTGCACCCAGCAAATGGGCTGCCAGAGAGCTAGATAAGAAATGTATTTTAATGACATTTCCTCCTTAACCACTGATCCAAATTCAAAATAATTTCAGAGAAATTTTCCTCATAGCGCCCTTTACTAAAAATTGCACAAATGGTACAGCTCCGCTAAACAACGGCCGCTGGAGCTCCAGATAAGAAATTTCTTTAAACGACATCTCCTCCTGAATCACAAGTCCAAATTAAAAATTATTTCTCAGAAGTGTTGTTCGTGATGCCTATTTCCAAAATTGCACAAATGGTTCCGTTCTACCAGAGCTCAAGATAAGAAATATATTGTAATGACATTTCCTCCTGGACCACTGGTTCAAATTTAGAATAATTTTACAGAATTGTTGCTCATGATGGCTTCTACCAAAATTGCACAAACAGTTTTGCTCGGCTTAATATAAAGGTTGTCAGAGATCTAGATGAGAAATGTCTTTAAAGGACATCTTCACCTAAAGCACCGGTCCAAATTTACAATAATTTCACAGAAATGTTCCTCATGATGCCATCAACCACAATTGCACAAATGGTATTGCTCCGCCGAAATAGGGGTTGGCAAACCTCTAGATAAGGAATATCTTCAAATGAAATCTCCTGATCCACTGGTTCAAAATCAAAATGATTTCACAGAAATGGTCCTCATGTTGCCTTCTACCACAATTGATTAGAAGGTTCAGCTTGGCTGAACAACATGTCTACCAATGCTAAAAATAGAAATATCTTTAAATCATATCATATCTCCTTAGTAGCCACAGGCCAATAGATCATCTACTCATGTGCCAGGACGCAGGTGAGCGTTCCATGGCCCTAGGACCCTGTTGTCTTTAAACTCATGACAAAACGCCGCTGATGAAATGGTTCCGATATCAATGTAAATGCTGAAGATAGGCATGACGATAAATTCTATTTCGTCCACGGGCTCTGTTTGACTTATGAAGGAATGTACACACACCAGATAGGCGGCGATCGAAACGCCATAACAATCCACTAATGCGGATCAAAAATCGCAAAACAGTTTTTTCGATTGCCATTTTACGCCGGTCGGGAAACAAATTGCGACCAAAAACTCTTTTTCTAATTATGAAGTTTTGTTCAGTGTATTTGATCGATTTTATGCACGGATTGCGTATGAGTTTGATTAACATAATTTCATAGTTTATACATTATTTCTTATATCATAGAGTCTGATACAAAATTTTATTTAAAATACAACATATAGAAATGATTTGATCGAAATGATGAAATTCTTATTTTGGTCATCTCCTTGTTAACAACTACATTGAGTAATATCAGGGAGCGCAGTGGCTCAGTGGTAGAGGGTTTGACTGGAGACCGAAGGGCCGCGGGTTAGAGCCTCACCGGCGTCACTGCGTTGTGTCCTTGAGCAAGAACATTAATCCTGGCTTAGTACTGGTTCAACCCAGGAAGACCCGTCCCTTAATAACTGAAAGATTGTTGATGGGACGTAAAGAATCAAATCAAACAAACAAACAAACATTAAGTAATAGAGTGTAAAACATCATCTGAATATATAATATGGTTGTTTTCAAGATGCATAACCAAAAGGTAACTGCATAAAAATGACCCCTAAATATAGCCCAATTTTGTGATGACCCCACAAAAAAGAATATCCATTTTTCTGAAACCCCCCAAAAATATTGAAATTCAAAATTTTGAACCCCAAAAAATAGCCCGCGCCTACGTACCCCACTTGGGTTTGAATGTCTAACCTTACTAATATTAAGGGTATAAAATATGGGAAAAGGGGCTTCAAAATGGCCTATAATGCACTCTCAGAGACATAGATTTAAAAAAAATAATCCGGGAGCTGCCCCAGACCCCCTCCGAATGACCGGAGGGGGGGGGCGGGTTCCACCCAACTCTCATACTCTCCCCCCCCGCTCACGGCCTGTGCCGCTCGGTTCAAGCCTTCCGCTTAAAGTGCCCCCTTTAAACATTCTATTAAATTAAGTAATCGTGTGACGTACGATCGGCCTACACAGTGTGAAAATGCTCCTCCGGCCGTTCCTGCTGGCAGGATGAAACCTTCCAGCCGGATCCGGCTGTCCTGCTAACTTCACGGACGTCTGAACATGTTGGTGTAATCAAATTTATATTGTGATAAATAACTTTTTGCACAGAACCAATGGTCCATAAAAAATTTCAGGAAAACCTCCCACCCCTATTTTATTTTTTGTTTAACTTATAAAAGAAAAACATGTTAGAAAACGGCTGAACATTTTTCTTGCCAGCATTTTTGTAAAAAACCTAAAATACTTGTTTTTATTTACTCAGTTTGACAATTTTTATTTAATGGTATTAAAAATTCCTTTCATTACCGCTCCGTCCTTTAAAGCAGTCAGATTAATAATAAAAAAAAAAACTCCCACCCGCCAATTTTTTTTCAAATTTGGATGAGAATCTAAACATTTATTTTGTGTGGCCTAACAGTGTGTGTTGGAAAATTATTTTAGGGGTGGGGGCACTGAAAGCCGAATGCTTGAACCGAGCGTTGGAAGCCGCGAGCGGGGGAGGGGAGAGTATGAGAGGGGATCGAACCCCCGGATTTTTTAAAAATAAATCTATGTCGCTGAGAATGCATTTCAAGCCCATTTTTTCCATATTCTATAACCTCAACTTTAAGTAAGGTTAGACACCCTGGCTATTGGTTTTGCATTTCCTTGTCGTCCTCTTGGTGCTTTGGTAAGGTTCCAATGTGGAGGGGGGGCACAGCAATTGCAATGCAAGTCTGAGTCAGTCCAATGTGCAGAAAAACAACAGAGCCCTTGTGATGGGGGGCGGGGCTTACAACTTGAAAAAAATAAATGCTGTAATAACAATCAAGTCCACACCATCAAGTCCACACCTAAGAAAAAATTGGGCATAGGTTTCCCTGTATTTTGTACTTTTTCATTCACCCCAACCAAATAACAGCAGCCTAGGGACTGGGGCTCTCTTTTTAATTTCTCTGAGTCTGGTCGGGGGAGGGGTGGGGCACAGCTATTACTTATTAGCTTTGTGACTACTATATAGACTACATGGGATTTTCATTGGAATCAACTACGGAATGGAAGATGGGGGCGGGGGCGCACACACCAGCCCCACAGCCTTGGGACTGGGGATAATTGTTTGTTTGTTTGGTTTGATTCTTTACGTTCAATCAACAATCTTTCAGTTATACAGGGACGGGTCTTCCTTGGTTGAACTTTAAACATGGGTAAAAGCTGAAAATGAGGTGTGAATTCGAAGGTAACTGTATCATTGTACCATAACATCTTAGCAAAGACAGTAATTATTTAAACTTTAAAACGCCAGCAAAATAACTTCATTTGAAAGTGAACGTTTATTGTTTAACATAAGTATAGACACAAACAGTGTGGACCCAGATCATTTTGTTTGTTTGATTTGATTCTTTACTTCCCATCAACAATCTTTCAGTTAAACAAGGATGGGTCTTCCTGGGTTGAACCAGTACTAAGCTAGGATAAATGTGTCTTGCTCAAGGACCACAACGCAGTGACGCCGGTGAGGCTCGAACCCGCGGCCCCTCTGTCTGGAGTCAAGCACTCTACCACTGAGCTCCCTAAGGACTGGGGATAAGTGTCCCCCTACCACCCCAAATTTCCGAGTGGGATGGGAGGGGCACAAACGTGTTTTATCCTCTGTGACCAGACTACAGGAGATTTACAAGCCCGGGTCACACTCACAGCCCAGTCTGTGCCCCCACGGCTACCCTTTCTTTCAGCAGAATTGTGGGTAATCCGTCATCATCTGGGTAATCAAGGTCGCATGTTAAGCAGTACCGTATAACGCAATATCATATCATGCGTTTTATTATTATTTTTTTTCATTAGGGCACTCACTGCGTCTTGGGGGTCCGGCACTGGAAAGGAATTTATAATGAAGGTCATGAAACGTTCTGTTCGAATAAAGGCCCCTAGATTATATACATTTTTTCCATGCTCAACTCAGCTGAGTGCGAAATTTATCCTGTTCATAAATAATAAAATGCCGACAATATTATTGTCCGCATTATAACACTATGAGCATTATAAATGCAATATCTAAGAGACACAAAGTAAGAGATTTCTTTATGTGTTGGTATTTTAGTTTTTATGAACAGTTGATATTTTCGTGCTCAGTTGAGTTGAGCATGAAAGAAAAACTCGGTGTCAGGTGCAGAATACGACAACACCAGTAGTTTTGGAGCTCAGCGAACAACTTTTTAATAGTAAAGACGTAATAATGAATTCTACAGATAATTTTATCATCTAAAATATTTTACCTTTTAATTTTTACCCCTTAACTATTTCAATAAACTGTTGTTGTAATTTTACTTATAAATAGAACCCCACAGCGT
>CAXHUL010000423.1:84200-169123 GCA_964019695.1 Loripinus fragilis
ACAGACTGACTAGACCCAGGGGGGGGGGGGGAATACTCTGTTATTTTCACACATACGTAGGCTCGGGCTATTTTTTTTTGGGGGGGGGGTTTCAAAATTCTGAATTTCATTATTTTTTGGGGTTTCCAGAAAAATGAATTTTGGGGGGGTATGAAGATTTGTGGATATTTTTTGGGGGTCATCACAAAATTGGGCTAGTTTGAGGGTCATTTCTATGCATTTTAGGGTCTTTTTTAAGGTCAAGGTACAGAATTGGGATATTTTTTGGGTTACTAAAATTTCAAATATTTTTTGGGGTGCTTGAAATTCCTGATATTTTTTTTTGGTGAACGTTAGATGCTGGGCCCCGAGCCTACGTATGTGGAAAAAAAAATAGAGTAACCCCCCCCCCCCCCCCCCCCCCCCCCCCCCCCTGGATGACTAGATAAGACTAACTAGAAGTTGATAATATAAACCACAGAGTTCGCACAGGCTTAAAAAGTACTTTAATTTAGAGGGCTTTCTTGAAAAGTCCTTGGAAATTAAATCTGCCTTGAAAAGTACTGGAAAATCACTCAAAGTCTCATACTAGGGCTCTGAAAAGTCATTATCCCTGTCCATCCCAGTAGGTGGGGGAACAGTGGATACAAATGACTGGTGCATAACTAACTGAGACAGGGCCAAATGCACCAGAGAACAAGTTGACCTAGGGGACGAGTTGACTTGGAGACTCCATTGTGATGAATGGCAGGCTAGACTTGTCCGCCCAATAAATGTCCTATTTTAAACACTAAATTGAGTGGCGGACAGATTCTAAAGGCGCTCCTATTTATGTTTAAATTCATGGATAACTGACTAAATGGTGTCTCCAGCTCCGCAGAACAGTTCACTTGGTTCTCCCTCTCTCGGAGTCTCCGGTAAATACCAATAAAACAGAAACATGGTCATCTGCGAATATTTTGGATACTTCATTTCCGATGGTTGATTTAAATCTGACTTGCCGTAATGCTTTTTAAGTACCTTAATAGTAAAGCACTCAAATTTCAGAATGAAAAATTGTTGTCGCTAACGGCCATATTGAAAATAGGAAGAAATACTGGTTGCCTGCTTCATGTAAAATAACCAGCGCCGGTTTCAAAACACTGGATTTCCTTCTTATAACGTGAAATCAATACAAGCCGGTAACCAAAGTTGGGTGAATCGATCTCGCAATCCATTTTTATTTTTAACGACACGAATAATTTTTAGAGTCTGCGCATAGAATAAAATAAAAGTTTTATTAATTTTATTTTTTTTGCACTTTCGGGAAAATTACAGTCGGCGGGTTTGTAAATCAACTAATAAAAAAATTCTGGCCTTAGCTCTTTCATTTGCTTTAAAAGCAAAGATCTAGTATCATCTGTGGTAGTATTACCACGCTGTACCTGCTGAGTGGCTTTCTTAGAGGATTTAAAACTAGCATCTTCTTGATCCACCTTCCTGATCTCCCATAGTAAAGTTTGAAAATCTTTAATACTGTCATAAAAATGACAGGTGGAATTTTTCAATGCCTGGCTTTTAAGGCCAGTCCAAAATTTGAATCTAAGCATGGCATCTTTGGCCACCAGGTCTATATGACCATATCTGATAGCACTAGACAGAGTCTGTTCTATTCTAGATCCAAAAGCCACTATGGATTCTGTATCCTTCTGAAAATCACAATAAAAACTTTGGATTAAAGTTTCATTTGTGCTTACATTGCCGTAAAATCCATCCAACTTTAAAAGAATATCCTTCACATAGGCACTCTTTCCTAAAGGAACAGGCATACTCCTGGCTGTACCCTTTAAAGAGTTCCTAATTGCCTGAAGGAGTAAATGATCCGGCAAGTAATCAGACTTTTGAAGGCATTTAACTTCAAAATTCCAAACTTCATATGAAGTCTCACCTTTCTGGGGCTCCTCAGATCCACAAAAAAGGTATTTTGGGAACATACGGACCTGAGGAAAAGGTTGTATTATGTGGTTGGGTCTGGTTAAAATTTAACCTATGAATGGGAGACATACCTGGGGTAGAAAAGGTAAATTTGGGTTTGGTGGGATTGGGATTGGGTATTACCGGTATGTTTCGCATCCAGTTTGGTCGGATCGCTTTTGGCAACTTCCTTCTTGGAAGCAAGTGCCAAAAGAGCCTCATACTCATGCTTCGACAGCACTTTGTACCCTTCATCCTTTTCTATGGCCTTGACCATATCCTCTATATTGCTCCCAGTTGCCATTGTTAAGAGTATGTATTAAACGCAAAACATACATATGGCGATAAGAATCTCAATCGCCACTTAGAAACTATGCAGGGAAAACTAATACACACTAATGGGCTAGGAAAATAACACAACTGGGCAGGGAAAATAATACTGATGGGTACAGTAAATAACACTATGGGTGGGGTAAATAACACTAAGGGTTGGAAAAATAAATAACACAAATGGGTGGGGAAAATAACAGTTTGCACCAAGCAAAAATAATACAGACAGAGAATCATCTATATAATATCACTTATAGAAGTGAAATATCAAATGAAGTTGTAGTATGAATTTGTCCTACAACAAGGCCTAGGCAGAGTGCATCTGTCAGCACAATTGCTTATCATGAAGACTCTAGCCAAATTGTGTCAAGGAAATTCACACAAATGCAAAATTATTTTATTGTCAAAGCTAGCTAAGCTTGTCAGCACGATTGCTTATCATGAACGCACACTTTGACACAAACAACTAAATAAATAACATCAGTCAACTCCTCAAGCTAGATTTAAATAAATATTTCTCTGTTATTGCACTAAAATATGGTGCCGTCAATGGGACTAAAGGACCCACTATACTACTGACTGATAAATAAATAGATATATGGGCAAAACTACTTTACTGGTAGCAATATCTATTTATGACAGTCAGAACTAATTTTCTCACCCAATATCTTGACAATGTTCCAGTAGGATGTATACCATCTAACAACAAACTGTAGGATAGTGTTTTTACTGGACGGCTCTTGTTACTTTTCCTACTCATCAATAGATCCAAACTAAATTTGGGAGCAGAAACACCATTTCTCTTATTCAAAAGCCTGATCTTGTCATTTAATTCTGATATTCTATCATGCAGCACCCTATTATTTTCTTCAAAAATATAAATATCTTTATGGCCCTTAACACTATTCCATATGGTATTTGAATAATAGCAGCACTTGGATTAAATCTCCATAAGCATCTTTCAATTCACAAATATGCTGATATTGGGCAATAATTTCATCAGGTGTGGTCCCACTTAAATCCACAAATCTATTTACTTTTCTTGAGCCATCACCTGGTGAAATATATAACTATTAATGGTACGAACTACACTGTATACAACTTAACTTTCAGGTAACAGGAAATTGCGTTCATACACTTTATAAACAAAGGATTGTACCGTTTATTTAAAAACGACCTGTATGGCATTTTGCTTCTTTCTCTTTGAAGACCAATTTTGCATCTCCTTTTGCTTTTTCTTTTTTGAGCAGAATAACTGAGTCTTTCAGTTTTTCTTCCCTTCTTTAACTTCTTTTTTTCTTGGCTAAGAACTGCTGATATGTAGAATAGGCAATGATGCATGCCTTCTTCATATCAGCATTGACTGTCATTTCTAAAGCTGATTTTTTTCTTCTTTTCAATGCAGTTTTTATGATTGCCATAGCCTCATAGTTTTCTACTGTGAGCTTGCTCCTATCTTTTTCAACAATTTCATCCATAACGTTGAATGTGCCTTCAATGAGGGGACCAGAAAATATGCTAAGCATTGCTGAAATGAATTTCTGCAGCATTGAATACCTGGGCTCATTGATAGTTTTAAGACAAAACACCTTTGCCCAATAGTGAACATCAATCCTCATTTTGTTTTCATCATAAGTGGTCGCTAATTTTGAGACCTGCAAATCTATAGAATTTCTCATCAATCGCATTAGGGCAGTGATTTTATTTGGGATTTTAGGAAGCTACCTTTTCCTTAACTTTTGGGAAAATATTTTATTTAAATTGGAATTTTTGGATCGGGAATGACTCCCATATTAGGGCGTAAAAATGGCCAAATAAAATCACTGTAGGGAGACACATAGCTAAGGCCTTGATTGATGATGAAGCCTGACTGTGGTTAGAAAGATGCTGGTCAAGCACAGACATCTTCCTCAGAGTCTGATTCCCTAGAGGCATTTTCAGGAGCTATTTAGCTGAAGCAATATAGCCTGCACTGAGATCAGAATACAATAAACGAACCCAGTGCTGGTTCTTTTTCTCCAACCGTGCCTTGTTCATGCTTACAAATGCATAATGACCACCATGAAGCTCCTTGTCAGACTTCTGCAAACACTCATTAATGACATCGAGCTTCAACATTTCTCTGACTGACTCTGGAATATGTCCTGGCTTAATAAACATACCGAGAACTTCCTTTGTGATATTAAACATTTTCCTGTTAAGTGTGTATTAAGGGTTTTTCTGACTGAAAAATCTTGACGAAGCGGTGAAACCTTTCAAGCAAACCTCTAAACAAATTAATCTTATATAAAGTCTCAAATCTATTTTCAAACAGCTGACTAAGAATTCTGTCTTTTCTCTCATGACTGGTAGAGGGTTTCTGCTGGTCCTCTTGAGGAGATGGCTGCTTGTGCATCCTCTGTCACTTTCTGTCACCGTATATGGCATTTAACTTGTCACTGAAAAATACAAAACATATATGAGCTGTGGCATGAGATTTCAAACAATGTGGTATCTGCGATCAGCTAAGGCACAGACCTGCCTGCACCTATGGGCAGTCTGATCAGAGTCTTTGCTTGTCACTTGAATGTTCTATGACTGTTGAGCCACTGACTGAACATAATTTGGAGTTTCTAAGCTTAAGAGAAGGCTGCACATGCTCGCTTGAGTCTACACCTGTATTTATCACTATTCATGTTGTAGAATGCTATATGAAAACAAATAATAGTAGAAATCTGTTAAGGTGTAATGGTTAAGGACGTCAGACGTTGCAGTGCTAGGGGAGCACGCCGCATTAGTGGGTTCATGCCGCATTAGTGGGTTCAACCCCCACAGAAGTTGAAATTTTTGTCTTTAGTTTGACCAGTTTATTGTTGTCAAACGTGGTTTCTACAACCACAGTTGGAGACGAGTATTTGTTGTAGGGCCCACTATCATCACAAGATAGATCTTTTTCGTTTACATCTTTCAGGTTTACCACAAATACACAGTTTGATTTTGGATAAGGGACCTTCCTGCAGATCTTTTGATCATCAATACTGGCAATGACACAAATTGAAAATATTCATACACTTGGCCTTTTATGTCTTCTGAAATCAATAAAACACACATATTTGTACATGTATAATGAATTTGTTTACACAGCAACAGTGACATGAAACTGCTGGTTTAACAAGCATATAATGCAATAACAGATTATGGCGTACTTGAAAGTGCAAATTGAAGTATCATTTGTGAAAGGGCCTTTGGGCAAAGATTATACCTTCACAGACTGCTGTCCTGACAAATATTTTGATTGGTCAGACTGGGATGGTTTAACCCTTAATGGGCCAATTGCAACAAAAGCCGCCTGCTTTTCTCGTCTGCTGAAATGTTTAAGAAGCCTCTATGGCAAACAGTGTGGACCCAGATCAGATGCTCCTGTTCTGGGTCCACACTGTTTGCTTCTATTTTCAGATGCATTTTTTTTCTTGGCGCTTTAAGGGTTAATCTTTCTTTAAAAGTACTTAAACATTCTTGAAATTATTGCTGCATGCTATAAATCCAATGAAGGTTCAGAAATAGAGGGTTCAGAAATACCTGATAAAGTCCAGTGACTTTAATACACCTTGTAAAGGCATCAATATGTAGTGACACCGTTGTTGCAGATTTCCAATGAATGAAGCACAACAAAGCAAGTGGCAAGAGTAATTTACTGGATCTTTAATGGCACATATCAAGAACACATCACAAGCATCATAAAAAAATATGTCAAACTGAAAATACAGAAATCAAAACCTTAACAATTGTGTCATTGATATGAACAATGCATCACCGTAAGATCAGCTTTTTGTGATGAATATATTTTTTGACAAGTATTTACTTATTCAGACAAATAAGGGTCCAAACAAGAATAACCATGCAACTCTAAATGCATAATGAGTTTTCAGTCCAAATCATGAAAAGGAGAACACACAGAATAAAGTGCCTAACAGTATTACGCTGGGCCATCATTCAATAACTAAAACAAACCTTGCCTTTAAATATCATATGCAGCTCCTCTGAAATAAGGTACATGGTAGAATACACTCTGGCATATTGATAACATTAAATTGCATACAATTCAATTACAGGACACAATACTCACTCTATTAATAAATGCCATTTTAATTACCTTGGAAGTTTATTAATAAACACTAGGCCTATCGGCCCATCTGTTACAAAACATATAAGACATATAACAAATAAAGTGACAGCGGACTGATGCCACAACTATATTCAATCAATAGCTAGTCCCACGAATACCAAGGACCGAAAACATTCTAGTATAGACTGATCTCGGTCCTTGGTATTCAATCTTACAATGAAGTGACAATGCCACTTTTAAATATAGCCAGTATATTAGAGTTCGATCCCGGCTCGGTCCCATACTTTCGTGGAGATTGATCATGAAATAATTTCTACGGTCATTCTCATCCCTTCCGCTGATTCATTCAAGAAGGGTTGTTGTCAGTTACAAGCGAAAGTATGTGCACAAATTACTGGTTAACCGCTTGTTCAAGCCTGCCCAGGAAAAAGTGTGGTCAGGTTAACTGACCGTCCCGCAATGACCATAGCTGTTGACTTGGGACGTAAAGCAACAAAACCAACCAACCATTATTGTCACTGGCTTTTAAATACAAAAACTAAGCATACAAGTGAAAATGTAAATAGACAGTGGAGAAGGTACCACAACAACAGAATAATAACAATAATAATAAAATTATTATTATTATTATTATTTATGTGGATAGTGATTATAAATAGATCAATACCAAGATATTTTACCCAAAGACAAATTGCCCCCTTACTTTAAATGCCTTGAATACTTACAATGATAAGTTTTATCTGAATTTTCTTGTTTTCGGATTTAAATAGTTCAACCAGCTTAAACATTTTGGCCTTCTTCTGTAATAATTAGATATGGTCCTTAAATCGTTATATCTAGAACATTCTAAAACAAAATGAAACTCATCTTCCAATGTATGACATGAAGTACAGCGTCTCTCTTCAAAAGGAATTGCATTTGGTCTAGCCCATCTCCCAGTTTCAACTTCGAGACATTGAGAAGATAATCTGAGTCTAGAGAGTGCAAATCGGAGTTTACCAACAGAAACAAAGTCCAAATAAGTTTTGTACCCAAATGAAAAGTTCCTGTAAAATAGAGCACGGGTTGAATCGTTAAGCCTTGAATTCCAATTTTGAATAAACTGATCTGTTAAGCGTTACCTCTTGGGGGAATTTTGTACTCTATAATTTTTGAAATTATATTATATGAGATGCAAAATGACACTTGTTAGCCCTCTGGCAACTGGGGTATTACAGTGTAACAGTCATGTTATCTACATTACCCTATAAAAGTTTCAAATCCTATTGTGCAAATACGAAGTTGTACATAATTCTTATTAATTGACATTCTGATTGCCTTAAAAACAGTGAATTATTGCAGCAAAAAGCCAGTCTTGAATTACCATGCCTATCCCTATGGTTATAATCTCTTTTTTCTAAGTCTTGTCCAATTTGATGAAGAAAGAATACAAATTATGATGGTAACCTGCATAACAAGAAAATTGTGTCCCTTGGATCACTGTTCTGTGACCCTCGGGATGGAATTTTCTATCTGCTAAGATTCTTATATTCTTGCTCTTTTTCCAAGAAAAAATTATAGACATTATTTCTAGGCAAAAATGTTATAATTAAATGGCACATATTCCCCAGGATGTCCCTGGTCTTCCTGCCGAAGGTGTTTGACTGTTCCAGGATCTTCAGCTTGTCCAAGTAGCTCATGGATCTTCCTCAAACTGGAAGGGTGACGGCTCTCTCCTACCTTTATGAGGCCTTTGAACCTTGGCTGGTTCAGATACTATCTTGGGTGACTCTTTCTTTGGGATCTCCCGTCCCCACTCCCATTTAGTATCCTGAACTTCTCTTACAAACTTTGTCATCATTTCCTTGGCCTCAGCCCCCCTCACACCACTCTCCCTATGTATAAAGATCATCTCCACCTCTGTGACATTACAGGAATGTTTTGTATGTCTCCTCACAAACAAGAATTTGCAAACACTGCACTGATACCCGATACCTGTATGTTGATCTTGAAGACGCCTTTTGAACTTCCCATAACAGGTGTGCTTTCAGCATGAAACTTGCATGATTTGCTGTAAATACAATTCAGTGAGTGACAGCAGCATGAAATTCACAAAATTTGGTGTTTCATCATATACATGTAATTCAGACTTTGCAGTTGAATATAGTAATTAGCAGAACTCTTAATGAACTAATGAATTCTTCATTCTGGATTGATGCAGTAAACTTGGAATGGTCCATTGTATAATTCAAGGGGTCACAGGTTTTAATTTCTAAATAAAATTGCATTTTTTTCTCTGAAGATCATTTTTGTCTTAGCAGTGTAGACCATGATGAAATGCCACATTATGGGCATTTAATCTGGATCTTCTCAATTACAAATAAATTATGCATTCATTCCTCTTTTAACTATATGAAATCAGTTAGTCATCATGTAAAAAAGAAATTCAAGACTGTCAAAGACATAGTCCATGGCCAAGGTTTTGTTGTTGCTGCTTTTTTGTTTAGCGAAATTATATAATAAAACAATTGTTGACTACTGAGGCATTGGACATGATGTGATGTCGACCTGAGAGTACCAATATTGGCAGATGCTCTGCCTCAGGCAATATTGGTATTCTCAGGTCGACATCACATCATGTCCAATGCCTCAATAGTCAATTGTATATTGTTAGGTTGATTATGATACAGTGCAGTCCCTTTATAATGTTATGTTTGGGTCAATAGGAACAAACTGTGAAGTGAATCCTGTAATAAAGGGAAATTTTACAAAGGAATTATATACTCAGCGTCAATGAAAAGTTACTAGTATCAAAGCTTCGATATTTCGGAAAATATATAATGCAACTCTTTGGCTACTGTTACGTTCATGTTTCTGGTCAACGACAAGCTGATTTGGAGAGATAAAACAGTTACACGACCTCTGGAACTATGGTGCCCGTGATGCACGTGCATTTTATGTTTTCTGCAGTTTTTAAGAATTTGAAATCGTCATTTTCAGAAGACAACATGCCAGGACATGCTCTAGACATTTTCATTTAAAACGCCACCAAAATGGTTTAGGTTATCCCATTAAACGCGAAAAATGAGGATCAAACTTAAAGGTAGCACCAAAACTTTGCTTTTTCCTATACAATTCAATTTGAAACTACAGGGTCCCTCAAGGAATGATTATAATGCATTGGGGTGTGATGGATACCATTTTCCATAGTGGTGATGCATGGCACCCTATGCCATAAAATTTAGTGTTGAAGTATCCGCAGTTCTTCGTACAGGATGTACTAAATATTGTCCTATGTTGAGTGTATGTGATTTACCGGTAACTTTTCACTGACGTTGAGTATAGAAAAATGACCGAAAATGGTCATTTTCCTATAATTCCTTGATAAAATTCCATGGCAAAAAAATTGGTAAACATGACAAGAATGTGTTATTTCCAAATCCATATTATAATGAGGTGTGTTCTAGAGGGAATGCACTGTATATTCTTTTATAATGCTTTACAATGTATGTATGATACCACTGATGCTGTATTCAATATCATTTGCATAATAAAGACTAGACTAGACAATTTATATGTTTATCTTTATTATTGTATCCTTCTTTTATAATTAAGAGAAATCTATGGCAACATTGCTGTAACACACTGGGTAAATTTTATTGTTTAAGAAAGCTATGGCAATATTGCTGGAACACACTGGGTAGATTTTATAGTTTAGAGAAATATTAATATTGCTGGAACACACTGGGTAGATTTTATAGTTTAGAGAAATCTAGGGCAATATTGCTGTAACACACTGGGTAGATTTTTTAGTTTAGAGAAATCTAGGGCAATATTGCTGGAACACACTGGGTAGATTTTATAGTTTAGAGAAATCTTTGGCAATATTGCTGGAACACACTGGGTAGATTTTATAGTTTAGAGAAATCTATGGCAATATTGCTGGCACACACTGGGTAGATTTTATAGTTAAGAGAAATCTATGGCAATACTGCTGGAACACACTGGGTAGATTTTATAGTTTAGAGAAACCTATCGCAATATTGCTGGAACACACTGGGTAGATTTTATAGTTTAGAGAAACCTATCGCAATATTGCTGGAACACACTGGGTAGATTTTATAGTTTAGAGAAACCTATGAAATATTGCTGGAACACACTGGGTAGATCTTATTGGTAGAGCAAAAAACTGGCAAAAAGTCGCTTATTTAAGGCGGAACCCCTCCCCATCTGTAAAATGGAAAACGATTTCATGAATGATGTGGCAAGATGTTGAAGTTTCTTGGATCGCCGGAATTACTTTTTCAAAGAGGGGCAATGGTGTTAAAATTTGGCAAAAACTTCGTTTTTAGAGGTGAAATTGCGAATTTCTGAAATCCATTTGCAGCAACAGATACACGACACCGGCAAAGAAAGTCCGAAAAATGATCATTGAGTTTTATATAATCCTGACCTGACTTTATTATGAAGTTAAAGTCAGAAATAAAATGTATTTATTTTTTGGTAAAAATCAGTGTTTTTATAAAATATGATCCCATTTTTTGTAATCGGACAGTTAATGTTTTTAAAATTTATATTCTTTATTTATCTTGTACTAAATTTGATGCTGCATTATTCAACTTAAATATATCCCGTCGTGTTTACTTCTACAACCTGCCAAAATATTTTCTTATTTTGCCTCGAAAACCGACATTTTTATACTCGGGTATATTTTGGGAACTGCACGTTTTTGCTATTTCATAGATAACATGGCATTATCATATTATGAAAATGACGTTCATATAGTAAACATACCAAATGGAAACATCATTTATCATGTTCTGTGATATCATATCAAGTATTGACATACACTAAAAGAGGGCCAAGTGACCCTGGATTGCTCACCTGAGTTTTTGTTTAAAACCTCTTATTATGTATCTATTAAAAACTGGCCATGCTCTGTTAAACCCTTGGCGGGGCCATTTTTGTCCCCAGAGCTCTAATTGGAGCAAATTTAAATATCGTCCATCCACTGGGTTATATCAGGGATCTAGGCCTAGGGGTTTCAAACCAGGATATTTTGTAGGTTTCAATTTATAAGTCAATGTAAACCCTGTGGCATCCAGGATGAGGCCATTTTGACCATATAACCACAATTTGAGCAAACTCGGTAGAGTACTACTAGGTAATGCTACATACCAAATATCAAAACTTCGGGGCATTTTGTTTTTTGGCAAGAATATGTTTTAATGTTTTCTCTAAATTACCTATTGATCAAGGAAAAACCTGTCATATTAGAAGTCGCTCAGTTGAAGTGGAACCTCTCCCTACTTGTCAAATAGGAGTGTTATATATCAATGGAAAGTTTTATAACTGTACACTATGGAACCACTGAAATTACTTTTCAAAACAAAGGCAGTGACTTTTTATTAGGCTTCGAAGAAGGGCTCCCTCATTCAAAGACTCATATATAGCTTCTAAAATAAGAAAAGTTGGCTGGGTGAAAAGAAATGCAAAAATGCAAATAATTTATTTTTTTAAAGCATTAGGGGTGTATATTCAACCTAATAAGCTATGCATTAAAGCAGTTAGGCCTATTTTAATGTAATACATAAGAACGCGGATCTGACAAAAGGGACCTTAAAGAATCCAAGTTATTATTACGTAAGAGACATTTGAAAAATACTTAACATAACATAAAATTACATACCTTTATATTTCCACAAAAATGCTTTTAACCTTTGATTCCATCAAAATAACAAGAGTTTCTGATTATGTTTTTTTTTTAAAGTTTTCTATAAGGGTTAATGCGATGTGAACACTCAGGTCACAACACCTACAAATGGGTCATTTTGAATATCTATAATACGATCTAGAAGATATAAATTTATGTAACTTCATCTGCATTTTCATTATCACATGTATAAGACATGAGAAAACTTTATATTTGCTAGATTCTTATCCTGAGCATGCAATAATCAACAAACGGATATAGACCAACACTTTGACGTCATCATACGGTTCAGGCCATTATTGACGTCACATTCCAAACCTGATTACATATGTTGTTTCTAACATCCATATAATCATCAGTTTCGATGATAATCACTTCAAATTTTCAGGAAATGCTCTAAACATGTAATACTTTGCAGATGTAACATAGGCCTGATTTTGATTATCGCGACCATAGGGTACCTTTCATCATATCCTGACCCATACATATGCAGAATGGAAGTACCTGATTTATCATTTTGACATCATTATTAAGTAATCTACTGACTTCATTTTACACATATTGTCAGTGCGTACCATTCCAAATCAAGTATGGTCTTTTATCCATCAACTAATTACAAATATAGGTTTTGCCTTTGGGAATAAGTAGCAGCATGGAGTTTGTGCATCACCAACTGTCCTCCTAAATCTGTTTTAAAGAGTAACTATGTTAGTGCTATAACAAGAAGTTGCCATTTAACTTTATACCTCGATGTTCATATTTACCTATGCTGTGTTTTTCAAATTACCAATATAATCTTAGATATATAGGTCAAGGTCAAATTAAGACAAAAGCTGTAATACGACTCATGAGTTCTTTTAATAGCTTCTGACTGCTTATATGACCTTTGTATCAAAGTTCAAGGTCTAACTGCTTAAAACCTACATTTTAAACCCTCAAAGTGGTACTAATCATAAATATGTTTATGACTCTCCTAGGTTCTATGCGAGGCAGACCAAATAGTGGATTAGGAATTCCCTGCATGGGGTAATAAAGAGGTCCTTAAAGATTTTAGCTATTTTCTGTTAAAATATTTATATTAATCTTAGTGAACCCATATAAGCGGTGAGTCCCCTCTTGGAGCCTCCTCTTTTCGGTGAGATGTTGAAATACACTTAGACATGAAATAATCTTTCTCTAAGCAGTTAATCTGCTGAAGACTTCTCATAAACCAAAATGTAGACCTTTAACTCTGCATATAGTGCATGTAATGCATTCTGTTTTGGAAGAGATGTATAAATGATCATATTTGGGCCACCGGCTGTCTATCGTTTTATGATGGCACAATCTCCTCCTAAATTATTAGCTAGATTTCGACCAAATTTTGCAGGAATGGTTCTTGTATGACCCTGTTAAATATTTGCTCAAATAGTCCATTGCATATCTAGGTCACATAGGCTGTAATAGATTTTCAACATGAAAATCTTCTTGTTTGAAACCACAATACATAGAGTCTTATTATTTGGTATGTAGCATAACCCAGTAGACCTCCACCAAGTTTGTCCAAATTATAGCCCCGTGGTTTAAATGGCACATTCCTGGAGGTGGCAAATTTTACATAGGCATGTGATCACCCGCTAAAAAAGGGCTGATCTCTTGGCTCTCTTGTGTGTGGTGTTTTCTTGTATTTTGTAACTTTCCCATATGGTGTCTCTGATCAGTTGTGGTACTTGATTGTATAGATTTCTGGGGTTTGGCCCCTGCTTTATTTTTATATTGGAAAAAACAAACCAAATCTTCTTGTCTAAAACAACAATGCCTAGTACCTTGATATTTGGTATGCAACATCACCTAGTACGCCTCTTTCAATTTTATTCAATTTGGAGCACAGGTACTATTAAGTGGACCCGCCTGTCACTATAGGAATCTATTGGGAAAATCTTCTTGTCTGACACCACAAGGCATAGAACATTGATATTAGTTATGTAGCATCACCTAGTATACCTCTACTAAGTTTGTTCACATAATGGCCCTTGTGCCAAAACTGGCCCTACCCTGGGGTCACAAGTTTTACATAGGCTTATATACTTAACTACTAAAGAAACCTGACACATACTGTGTGTCAATTGTTTGGTAGTAAATAAATACGATGCACACTTGTCTTTCCCTTGCGTAAAGTTGAACAAAGGTAGACTAAGATGCACTGAGATTATTTGAAAAACTGAACTAATTTCAGACGTCAGCGATCAAATTGTCACGTAACCCCTAAAATCAATTTAGCAAGAACAATGAAATCACGCAAAATTCACCATAAAACCGCTGTAGTGCGATACTTTGTTATTTCATTGACATCTTCTGGGCATTCAAATAAAGCATGCATGCATTGTTCAACCCAAAAGAATAGTTTCATTTTCTTAGGGTCAATTTTACGTTATCAGCGTTTTAAGAGCTTTTAATAAGGACTGCCATTTTTTCAACTATTTACACTTTGTATGATGTTTGGAATGCATTTTGACGCTGTTTCAGGCCTTTTGAACTCCGTAGCTGCCGCCTACGTCCATTTAGCGACGTCAAGAGTTAAATTACATGCTGATATGTACATACTGCAAAGCTTGAAATTCATACGCAATTAAAGTAAAGTGTAGCCAATTGGCACTTTAACAAAGTAGACAGCACACACTAAATGGCGACATACGTTGACAAAGAAGCAACGGTTATTAGCGATAGTTTACGTTGTTTCTTAATTGACGTTAAATTTGGTTTATTCCGCTTTTACCGTTTAACGTGACGCGAAAGATAAGTTCTGATTCTTGAAAATGCATTCTCTTACTATGATTGTTTGACTCCGAGTCATTTTAGTTCCTAAATATTGCTTAAACAAAGGAAAAAACACACTGTCGTTTAGACAACGTCAAAAGCACAACTTAAAATCCCCATATCATACGTCACAGCAAGAAATTTCAAATTTTTAAAATGCGCTTTTGTCTGTACTGGTTTTGGCCTTGCATACATGAAAAAAGTTTTCAAAAAATATCTAGACATACACTCACGAGGCAAAAGTGATAAAAACGGTATTTTTGACGTCGTGATGTCATGTTCTATATTTGATAAATATATTTTTTCGAAGAATACTTTCAAATGTCTTGTTATTAAAATAAGCATATTGGCTTAGCTCTATAAGTTGTTATTTACGATTTTGAAGCAAGTGAAAAGTGTCAGGTTTCTTTAGTAGTTCAGTATATATTGAACACTTAAAAATAGTCTGGTCTGAAACCACAGAACCTAGAGTCTATATTTGGCATGTAGCATCATCTGGTAGACTTACTAAGTTTGTTGAAAATTATGGCTGAGGCCGCTTCGGGGATCAAGGTTTTATATATAGCTTATATAGAGAACATATTAAAACACATTCTTGTCAGATACTAAAAGGCTTGATATTTGATATGTGTTACACTACCAAGTTTGTTCAAATTATGGATCTGTGGTCAAAATGGCATCGTCCTGGAGGTCACAGAGTTTATGATGCTGTTATTGTTCATTGACTCTTTCTCTCGGTGCCGTGAGTTTGTATGCAGTTTGTGCGTGTGGCATTTCCTGGTCATACATTTGTTTTTACATTGACTAACATATAGTGAAAATATAAAAAAAATCTTCTTGTCTGAAACTACCAGGCCTAGAGCCCTGATATTTGGTATGTAGCATCAGTTGGTAGACAGCATTTAAATAAGTTCCAATTATGACTCTGGAACTGAACATGGACCACAAGACGGGTCATCAGGAGCGTGCCCAGTTTCCAATAGATACCTATAGATAAAAAGTTTATAACAAAACTCAGGTGAGCGATCCAGGGTCACTTGGTCCTCTTTTTATTATGTCATTACTTGATATGATACCACAGTACATGATAAATGATGTTTACATTTGAAATGTTTACTATTTGTACGTCATTTTCTTAATATGGCAATGTCCATATATACAAGTAATAGCAATACATGCATTTCACAAAATATACCTGAATATCAAAATGCCGGATTTAGAGGTAAAAACAAAAATATTTTGGTGTTTTTTTAAAGTATACACGACAGAGATATGTTTAAGTTGAATAATTCAGCATCAAATTTGAAATAAGTTAAATAACAACTCTAAATTTTAAAACTCTATCAGCCAGATTACAAAAATTCGTGTTTAAATTTATAAAAAACACCGATTTTCACCCAAAAATCAAGACATTAAAATTCTGGTTTTGACACCATAATAAAATTAGAGTGGACTTATATAACACTCAATAATCATTTTTCAGTCATTCTTTGCTGGTGTCATGTATCTGATGCTGCAAATGGATTTCAGAAATTCGCGATTTCACTTCTAAAGACGAAGTATTTGCCAAATTTTAACACCACTGCCCCTCTTTTCAAGAGTAATTCCGGCGATCCAAGAAACTTCAACATCTTGTCGCATCATTCATACAATCATTTTCCATTTTACTGATGGGGAGGGGTTATCGGTCAATTTTTGCTAGTTTTTGCTCTACCATATAGTTTAGAGAAATCTATGGCAATATTGCTGGAACACTCTGGGTAATTTTTATAGTTTAGAGAAACCTATGGCAATATTGCTGGAACACACTGGGTAGATTTTATAGTTTAGAAAAATCTAGGGCAATATTGCTGGAACACAGGGTAGATTTTATAGTTTAGAGAAATCTATGGCAATATTGCTGGAACACACTGGGTTAATTTTATAGTTTAGAAAAATCTAGGGCAATATTGCTGGAACACACTGGGTAAATTTTATAGTTCAGAGAAATCTACGGCAATATTGCTGGAACACACTGGGTAGATTTTATAGTTTATAGAAATCTAAGGCAATATTGCTGGAATACACTGGGTAAATTTTATAGTTCAGAGAAATCTAGGGCAATATTGTTGGAACACAGGGTAGGCAGAAACCCTGAACACAATCTTTTAAACAAGAATGTATTTCCGTTAACCAAAAAAACTTGGTTTTGGATCACACAAATACACATTTGTATTACTACGAGATGTGAAAAAAATTGTTAACACAAACTGTCCACAAATCAAGTCGCACATTTTCTATCCGTGTAATGTACATGAAACAGATGGAAGGTCACCAAATTAATGTTAAAATGAGCCATTCTCCATTTGCCCTCATAGTTGTATTCAGCAAAATATTTCAAATTGCAAATTAAATGCTTTCTGAATCTGCATTACCATTTAAACTTTCTAATATTGGGGAGTTTACAGTTATGTTATGTTCTTTGTTTTGAAGTTATATGAACTCTTCTGAAATTTGCTGTAAATAGTCATGAAAACTGACAAATACAAGAAGAAATAAATTAAGACCCAAGTTCACTTATAAATATGTGTATTTATCATGCAATGTAACAACTAAGAGCCAACATTAACATAAATCTGTACTCAACTGTCTAATATCTTTCTGAAAACTTGTAAAGTACCCTAACTGTTTACTATTACATCATGTAAAAATACTGAAATTTCAATGTAAAACATAGAAACTCTGTGTTCTATCGGTATACATTCCTATAGCTTGATGTTTACTGATGGTAATGTGGCTTGTATTGAGTCTCAGCATGACAAAACCAACAATTTGAATGAGCCCAGGGATGTCTGGGAGCAGCCTGGGTATCAACCGAGGCAGATCAGAGTCTTCTATGTGCACTTAATAGGTAACCAAAGGCTCATAGTATATTCATGTGCTCAGCAAAGACTGATCAGATTGGGCAGATGCCCAGGCTGATCAGTCTCTGGGTTGACAGACCTGGTCATACACTTGCTCATTTTCAGTATTCTCTGCATGGCATAAAAGCCTGTAAACATTCAAGGAACTATAAATGGTATCACATACTGAAAAATAGTTTACGGTAAATGTTCTATAATTTTGGACACTTTTCCCTTACTGTTCTCAAATAAAATGCTGCTTTTTAGGACTGGAACTCGAAAAAAGCTTGCTAGAATAACAAACAGGAAAGACCCTGATCAGACTGCTTCTTCAGAAGCAATCTGATCTGGGTCTGCGCTGTTTATCTAGGTATTTTTGGCAGACAACTAGTGTTCAAAGTTTTAGAACATTTACCGTACCAAATTGTACTCTTTTTTAAAAGCACACATTAAGTATTATGGTAGATGTTCTTAAATTTCAAACACTTACTGCCTGTCAATAAGACATAGACAAACAGTGCAGACCCAGACCAGATTGAAACAGTCTGGTCTGAGTCTTCTCTGTTTGCTATTCTGACAAGCATTATATACTCAGAAGAAAAAGTTTAGTCAGTATTTATGTTTTTTCATAAAATCAACAATACTGGATATATCATTGTCAAATTGTGTACACGAGTTGCATTATCGTAACTTTACATGTACCTGTTTATTGTGTGAAAAATAATGCCTCTATTAGACTGTTTCAACCGAATTTCAAAATACATGACGTGCACATGCTGCGGTAAACCGGCAGGGTTATTTTCTCATAAGCTGTTTGATATTGAAAGAGAGTTGCTCCTGTTGCAATTATCCAGAGAAAATTCATTGTAAGCAAGCTTAAGTCCCCGTCCAGGCTATCGACAAATTACAGAAATACAGCGTTTGGACGTTTTGAAGCAGGTGCACGTGCTGCTGACGTGCCACATAGTTTTGGGTGTAATGAACGATTAATTTAGCGTTTGCAAACATGTTTTCGACAGTCTGGCAGTAAAATTGACAAACCTCCGCCAGGGAGACCACGGATAACGATGCCACTTGAAGGTAGGGTCATAGTGACGTCAACATGATGTAATCGCTTTATGGCCGCTCGGAAACTTCTTAAACGTCCTAGACATGCAACAGGTACGAGAATTTCCGTCTATACTGTCAGAAATCGTCTGAGGGGTGCATCAGTGATTTTTGAGTTTTGAAATTTGAATTTTGATGTGTGATTTTGATGAAGAAAATGGGTTAATTTTCAGAATGTTTTGTTGTAATGTTCACATTTATAGGAAATTAAATGAATTTCATGTTGAGTAAGGTTTTTGTCAATATTAAGACTGTCTAAAAAAATTAGTGTCTGTACTGACTAAACTTTTGCTTCTGAGTATATTATGTAAATTCTAGCCCTAATGACCAACATTTTATTTGAGAAAAGTGAAATGTGTTTGAAATCATAGAACAGTTACAGTACCTAAAGAATACACTTAGATGAAATGGTCAACTTGAATGCTATCTACTGTACTAGCAGACCAATATATAAAGAGTATAATTCTACTGTGCATATCCAAGTTTTACTAATTTAAAAATTTCGAAGAAATACATATGCTGAAATAGTTCATGAATATAAGAGCCAGCATATGAGATATTGGAACTTACCAAATATGTTTTTGTTATGTTTGATTTGATTCTTTACGTCCCATCAAAAATCTTTCAGTTATAAAGGGATGGGTCTTCTGATGTTTTTGCTCAAGGACACAACACAGTGACACCGGTGAGGCTCAAACCCGCGGCCCCTCAGTCTCAAGTCAAGCACTCTACCACTGAGCCACTGCGCTCCCTTATCATATATGTGACCAGCGAAGATTCAAATGAGCCTTGCAGACCTCAATAGTGTGTGATTTTCTTATTTCTCAACCAAAGCATATGTGTGGGTACTCAAAAGAACTGTCTCATTGAGAGGGTACGTTTGAGCACCAGTTTAAACTGATGGATAAGAAAATAATCACAATTTTACTGTCAAATTGTTTTTATCACAATTTTATGCTCATTAGTCTTTATCTGAACCTGTGAGCCTGGCCATAAGCACAGTCTCATTAGAGTCTTCACTGCTCGCACACAGAAAGTATGGGAGTAGATGAGTTTCAGACAAAAACCTACCTCATAAGCTAGCCCTTATAGAATTAACTTCAAGCCTGTCAAAATGTAGAGTTTAACAGACGAAATTTTCTATGATTTACAAGTTCACCAGTTCTCAGATGGATTAAAAATAAATAACAGTGGTCCACAATAAAAATTGAGGTAAATTTAATCAATTCATTCATTTGTTGGTTGGTTTTTGTTGCTTAACGTCCCAAGTCAACAGCTATGGTCATTGCGGGACGGTCAGTTCACCTAACCACACTTTTTCCTGGGCAGGCTTGAACAAGCCTTTAACCAGTAATTTGTGCGCATACTTTCGCTTGTAACTGACAACAACCCTTCTTGAATGAATCAGCGGAAGGGAGGAGAATGACCGTAGAAATTATTTCATGATCAATCTCCACGAAAGTATGGGACCGGGCCGGGATCGAACTTGCGACCCCTGGATCTGCAGTCAGACACGCATCTGTAGCCAGACACGTTACCGACTGCGCTACGCAGCCCGGTAATTCATTCATTTGTTCCTTTTAAAAATACACATGTATAAATCCAAGGACCTCTGACGCTTTGATAGGGTATCTGCCTATTTTTCAGATGCTTCCCAAAATTCCCTATGCATAAGATATCACTGGTAACCTTTTGAATAGGATGCTTGATGTATTAGGAACGAATTAAGGTTATAATTAGATAGGCAGATCTCTACGACAAAACAAGAGACGCTACCAAAGGGGGTAGGGGTTGCAAAAGTTGACTTCACCAAAACATTTAGAAATCAATTATTTTCACGTGTAAGGGTATTATATCATCAATACTCGATTACAAATCACAGTGAAAGTATTTTAACGTCCAAAATCATGAGCATTTTAATGATTATTCTTGTTGTTGTTTTTTCTATCTGATTTGTTAAGAAATATTTTGAAGTGCTACTGTAGTCCATATTCAACCTTGATGACAATGTATTTACCTGGTGCAATATTATGCAGCAATGTACTATAGCCATTCATCCATGCGTAAAGTACACCTAGTCAATGCCCATGAAGTTTATGTGTATTAGATAGATACAGTATATGTGCAAAATAATCTACAAACTGAATTTAGTAAAAGGACAATTTTCATAATCTAAAGAAAGATATGCTAAAACGTTGTAATATTTCATGACTTATGGGTTATTAAAATGAAGCTTACTTGTACTAATTATTTCATTATACTGGATAAAATGGTTTTCAAGAGAACACACCAAAATTCCAAACGCTAATGTCCGGGCTCGCCCAGACGTCACATTTTGGGCTGTGGGATATCATTCCCCCCCGAGTTCCAACTAGCTTTTCACATATATAATGTAAAATATGAGAACACACTTACGTGCAAAAGGATTAGTTGGAACTCGGGGGGGGGGGGGGGGGGGGGGGGGGGGGGGGGGATTAGTTGGAACTCGGGGGGGGGGGGGGGGGGAATGATGTTTTAAAAATAGAAAGGGGGGGGGGGGAAATGATGTTTTAAAAATATTTTTCTATTTCCTATATGTATAAACAAAAAGTGACCATTTAAGCCCAAAAATAAAGCGGTACTTTTATGAAAATAGGAAATCAAATGCAAAATCATAAAATACAGACCAACAGCGTGCTTATGTATGAAGATGGAAGCATTTGATAGACATTATTTTTTATCAAAATCATAGGCAGCGATACACTGTGATTCCCATTACCACCGTCAGAGGTCCTTTACATCCAATAGTCTGGACTCATTAGCTAATACTTTGAACAGTAAGCCGTGGATGTTAAATATTGCAACGCATATAAACAATAAATACACTACATTCTCATGTAAATATAAAAGTAAAGAAAAAACAATTGTTGTTTATTTTGTCTCGCACAATAGTGGTGAAAAACAGGAGTGTGATCTCATGTGGATGTACTCTGTTCCCAAAATTTGATAATATGAGCCTCAATGTGAGAAAATCTGTCTTCGTGATTTGCGAACAACAAAGGTGCTGATCAGACTGCACGGATGTGCAGGCTGGTCTGCGCCTTTGTTGTTCACAAATCACAACAAATTTATTATTGGAAAATATCATATCTGACAGTGTCTCAAGCAAAAATTCAATTTTCTAGTTAGTCTTTGTAGCTGAGCAGGCTGGTTTGGGTATGACCTTGTCGCAAACCCTGAAGACAGGTTTTATTGCATTGAGGCCGTATATGATTCAAACATGGGATTCAGATGTTTAAAAATTTTACCTGCCTATATATGATTCAAACACGGGTTTGTGATGTTTAAATGTTTAGCTTGCAGTGGAGGATGTGAACTTTGATCGAGGGTGACAGTATTTGTTAAACATTGACAAAACTGTAATTAATATGCTATTATAATGATTTTTACCATTATTTTATTTTTCATAAAAAAAAATCATAATTACATTCTATCTTTCTCACACCTGTTTAGATACAAACCAGATAAATATCAGATTGAAAAAAAGGGCCTGATTGTGACTAATGCAGTTTTTGTCAGTTTTTACACCTATTCCTTAGTAAATTCATGAATTTCATTTAGATGCTGCTGTTTTTAGTAAGAAACTAAAGCAAGTGTTTTAATCAGAAATTAATGCATGTTTTTTAGTCAGAAATAAATACAGCTATGTTTAGTTAGAAATTAAGACACACAAAAAGATACATGAATTTTTCAGCCACAGACATTCTGAAATACAAATGTATACTGACTTTAAAATCTTTAATTCTGTTACATAGCCCAAGGTTTGTACATGTACACATTTCTACTGAATCCCTAGCAACGAGCCTGTTAAACAGGACACATTCCTAGACTCTGGGCTATTTATCTAATGTCAGTGAATTTACAATATCAAACACAAAAGTACATGTAGTTTAACTACCTACAAATATAAACATTAATATTGTAATAGATTCTAAATAATAAATTTTGTGTTCGCATGCCTATATGTGTGCATATATTATTCAACTTTGCAAAAAATTTGAAGTATCAGAAACGGTATTAGCTTTAACCCTATGCCTACTAGTGTCGTCTGCTGATAACCTTTGCAAACAGTTTGGACCCAGATCAGTTTGGAACATGAAAACACTGCTTAAAGTACAAGCATCTTTATTTGTACCTATTAACCCTTTTACTGTAATGTAATATTGAGAAATTTAATATGTTGATGAACTTGGTCATTTCCTAAATTGCAAACAACTATGACCTGAACCCAGGAACAATCTGATCAGGGTTCATATAATTGCTTGATTTTTGGATTGAGTATTTTTAGTGTTGACCCCCTTCAGCATTTTCAGGGGTTTATTTGAACTTTTTGAGGGCCTATTACCACCAGTGAAACACAATCCTAATATTATGCTTCTTTTACAAAAGTTGAACTTGACAGTTCAAGTACGCATCATGAATGCGCATATATAATATTCATGCAGCCAATCAATGAGGCCATTTAGGGCATTGAAATTCTACATTATTTTTATAATAGTGGGCATGCGCAGAGTAGACTGTTTTCTAATAATGATTTTGAGTGGTCGTTAAGCAGAGCAGACTTGAGAGAAGCATGGTATTTTTACGGCTTTTTCATGGCCGATGTTTTCAGCTGAAACCTCGAAAGATTGTTTCTTTTTCATTGAAAGCATGGGTATTTAAAGCATTTTCTTCATGAATTTTGGATGTGGGACTGCCTCGCATCGGGTCAGAATTTGTGCACTATCTGGGAAAAAATAGTGTGAATCCTGCGATTGCGCGTCCTAGAATAAACCCTGGTCATGTCGGGACAATTTCTTGTTTTCTTAAGTTGAAGTAGTAACTAAGTAATGGATAAAGAGTGTCTTGCTCAAGGAAACAACACAGTGACTCTGGTGAGTCTTGAACTAGCAACCATTTGATCCCCAGTCTAATACTTAATCAACTGAGCCACTGCAAGCCACTAATATTTCTGATTTAATTGACGTAGTCATGATAACATAACATGGTACATTAAACATAAATTTTGTCCCACAAGCATTTCTTTTGTACTGAAATTGTCAACGAATATGCTATTTTTTTGTTCAGTTTGGCTCAGAATAAATTAAAGTTTCAATATTTAGACAATCTCAAGACTTTAGTTAAGAGTGTGTAACGAAAATTTAATTTTCTTATTTCTCAACCAAAACATATGTTATGGGTACTCAAAAGAACCGTCTCTATGAGACGGTTCTTTTGAGCACCCAAAACATATGTTAAAACTGATGGGTGAGAAAATATTTACATTTTTACGCTGAAATTTTTTGTTCTAAACCTGTGATATCTCAACAGGGCGTTTCTGATTAATTATGACGGGACTTAAAATCACTTTCAACAGTATTTCAGACAAATAAAGATAGTCAGTATTATCACACTATTTAGTAGGTTGCTTTATTTAAAATGGGCTAATGGTACTTAGTGTAAGCATACTAACAACTTTCCTACTTGATTCAACAGTACTGAGAGAATAATATACCGAGGGACTTTTGAAACGCACCATTATAAATTCACTATTTTTTCCATAATTCTGATTCAATCATTTTCTATCACCTTACAAAATGGACCATTATTTGCCATAATTTAGATTTGCTCATGCTGTTTGTTCTGACGTAACACCGACGTTAGTGTTTTTCAATAATATTCGTCTGACAAATGTGGGTTTAATTCAATTTGAAATTAAACACTTTGAGCTTGTAGCCAGATGTCTTAGCCAATGGAAAAACAGGAACGGTTTCGGAAATAATCGTTTAATTACACTTCCAGGCGCAGCGTTTCTTTGCTAACTTTGGCATATGGTCAGTCTTATCGTTTCAAACTGTAATAACAGGGGGATGACGTTTGCGCATGCCGGAATACTTTTGTCTTTCATGCATCGGATTGATGCGTATCCGGTGGCACTTGGAGATTTTGATTATTCCTGTTTCTTAGGATATAAACAGGCAATTACGTCATAGGATAAATGACGTCATGTAGACAAAATGAACTTTGCTAAGGGCCTTTAACTTTGTGATTCGATTTTTCTTCCCTTTTGCTTTCGAGAACAAGCATCGGTTCGAAAACTTTTGGGCTCATTATGGAAGGTATTGGTACACTGTAACTTTTTGAATTCCGGTTGTCTCAGAATAATCGCGACGTCACGCAAACCATAAACAACAGCGTTTTGATTTTCTTAATGAATGCAAGCTAAATGATGAGACTTGTCAATTTTATTTTTCATATAATTAAGATATGATTTTTTTGACAATAAATTAGCATTTTAGTAGGTGGTGCGTTTCTAAAGTCCTTCAGTATATATATTTGATTGTACTGCGGCATACTTCTTATAAGTACAAAAATGTATAAAAAGCATAGTTCTTAGGTAAAAGGGCAATGCTATAAATACTTTTTCAACCTTTGGATAGCAATATATCCTACTAGTTCAGGCCTTCAGATAAAAGTGTGCAATCAAAAATTAATTTTCTTAGTTCTCAGACAGATCATATGTTGTAGGTATTCAAAAGAACCGTCTCAATGAGGCGGTTCCGTTTGAGTGTCCAAACAAATGTTATAACTGATGGGTATGAAAATAATTACATTATTACACTGAAAACTAGAGGACCTGAAGGTCCTGAGGCGCTCACCTGATCTCTTTAATCATGTTAAAACAGGTAAAGGTCAACTACAAGGTATATTAATAAAACATATTTTGTTTTACCATATATGGGGGTTGCAGCCATTTTGGTCGAGTGACCTAAAACAATCTATTAAATACTCCATCAAACAGCCCAGTGATTTCTGAGAAACCAATATTTAGATAGGTATGTGGCAGTCCAAATGAGTGGCATTAGATAAAAGGTCACAGGTCAGCTTTATATTTGGTGCTAATATAAAACCATTGTCTCATAAGGTTAAACATTTCTCGAAAGTATTATGATTTTGGCTTAAACAGATATAGAAAAATGAACATTTTAAGATTTTTCCCATATAAATGCATTAGGAATCAAATTTTACCTTGCCATAAAGTAGGTCAAGGTCAAGCTAGATTCATCATTTGTGCAAACCTGGTAGAGACCACATCCCAAATAATACATACCAAGTTCCAAGGCCATTGGCCTTTTGTTGCAAAGAATAAGATATTCAAAGGGTTTTTATTCTTTATGGGTGTGGTGGCCTTTACCTTTGAAACTTATTTATAGCCATTGTCTCATTAGGTTTAACATATCAAGTGAGAATAATGACTTTGGCTTCAACAGTATTCGAAAAAATCAACTTTTCAAAAATTTCCTATTTAAATGCATCAGGAAGAAAATTTGGCCTTAACTTTAAGTAGGTCAAGGTCAACTAAGGATCATCATTTGAACACACTTGGTAGGCCCTACATCCCCAAAGCTACATACCAAGTCCCAAGGTCATCGGCCTTCTGGTTCTGGAGAAGAAGACTTTTAAAGGGTTTTTACCATATATGGACATGGCAGCCATCTTAGTCATGTGACCAAAATATTTTGCATAAATTTTGGCTAACTTATCATAAGGAGTCTTCACATGAAATTTGAGTTCAATTGGTCAAACGGTTTGTGAGAAAACTATGTTTTAATATATTGATAGGACTCTAACATGAGTGACCTAAGCTGAAAGGTCAAAGGTCAATCTTGACCTTTGGAACTTATTTATAGCCATTGTCTCATTAGGTTAAACATATCAAGTGAGAGTTATGACTAAGGCTTCCACAGTTTTCAAAAAAATCAACTTTTCAATAATTTTCCCATTTAAATGCATCAGGAAGCAAATTTGACCTTGACGTTAAGTAGGTCAAGGTCAACCTAGGATCATCATTTGAACAAACTTGGTAGGCCCCACATCTCCAATGCTACATACCAAGTCCCAAGGTCATCGGCCTTCTGGTTCTGGAGAAGAAGATTTTTAAAGGGTTTTTACCATATGTGGGCATGGTAGCCATCTTGGTCATGTGACCAAAATATTTTGCATAAATTTTGGCTAACTTATCATAAGGAGTCTTCACATGAAATTTGAGTTCAATTGGTCCAACGGTTTGTGAGAAAACTATGTTTTAATATATTGATAGGACTCTAATATGAGTGACCTAAGCTGAAAGGTCACAGGTCAATCTTGACCTTTGGAACTTATTTATAGCCATTGTCTCATTAGGTTAAACATATCAAGTGAGAGTAATGACTAAGGCTTCCACAGTTTTCAAAAAAATCAACTTTTCAGAAATTTTCCCATTTAAATGCATTTGGAAGCAAATTTGACCTTGACGTTAAGTAGGTCAAGGTCAACCTAGGAGCATCATTTGAACAAACTTGGTAGGCCCCACATCCCCGATGCTACATACCAAGTCCCAAGGTCATCAGCCTTCTGGTTCTGGAGAAGAAGATTTTTAAATGTTTTTTACCATATATGGGCATGGCGGCCATCTTGGTCATGTGACCAGGACCATTTGAACAAACTTTCGTTCCCCCATCCTAAGGAGTCTCCATATGAAATTGGAGTTCAATTGGCCCAGTGGTTTCAGAGGAGAAGATGTTTGAAAATGTTGACGGACGGACGACGGACGCCGGAGTCACTGGTATACTAATAGCTCACCCCAGAGCCTTCGGCTCAGGTGAGCTAAAAATGTCTATCTCAGATAGACATTTTTTTTCAGTGTAATAATGTAAATATGCTAGATGTAATAATGTAAATATGCTAGCTGTATGATAAGATTTGCATTGTGCCACTCATTTAACAAATGGTATATAACACCATTCTGAATAAAATAAATATGTTAAGCCTGAGACACTTGGATATCTGCGTGAGGTACATTTGTATATATAAAAATGTATCATCGGTGCATTATTTCATTCGAGAAGTATATTGTTTGAGAAACCCTGAAGCAATCTGCTGAAACTTCAGCAGAGTTATCCTTTTAAGCGCCACCTACAATTTGCAGCAGACGACAATTTCAAATTGTGCTGCTTTATCAAAAATAACAAATAAAGCATGATATATCATGAGAATTGTCTGCTGGCAGACAATTCTCATGAAATATCATACCTTATTTTTTTCGAAAATTAGGGAAAGATGTTGCTAAATTTGTCGTCTGCTGCAGTTGTGATTGGCGCTTTAAGGTTTAAGACATCAACAATATCTACTAGGACGTGCTTGGCAAACCCTACCAGGTATTAAACATATCTGATAGGTTTATACCATGCATGCCAGGATTTCAGACAGCATCATGCTTTTTAAAAGTTAGCAATCTCACCAGTTTAAACTGAAAAGAAAATAACCACATTTTTGTGCACAAATAATTGCTTATCCGAACCTCTTTATCGGCGCCTCTGTATGTAGTTACGGTTGCTATAGCATTGTTCTATGGTACAGTTATTGATGGGTTCTTTCACCATAGCTACCAGGTATTTCGGGTTTTCTCAAACAATTTTCACAAATATTTCGGCCAGCACATGAGATTTTAGTACTCGTCCATCAGCAAACATTGAATGCTCAGGCAAGCCTGCACAAATGTACATGCTCACCAGCCCCTTCACTGCTTGCATTCACAAAGTATGGATGTAGTTGAAGTCTTGGGGCCCAAATTTTGTCTTCTAGCCCTGTTGGGTATGTCTATCTATTCATACTGCATCACCCCCTCGCGGGGATTACATGCAGGATTGGTGTTACAGTAAAACCTGTTTAAACCACCCCAAAAAGACCAAAAATTGATTTTGAAGACGGATTATCGCTTAATGCTGGTCAAAAGTATTGCAGAATGCTCTAAGTGAGCATTCAGCAACACTATCGACCTGCATTAAGCTACCATCTGTCTTTAAGATCTTTGTTTTTGTCTCATTTTTAGTGGCCGCTTAAGACAGGTTCACTGTATTGCCTGTTCTTATGTGTATGTGATAGGTACCAAAATCTCATGTACTGGCCCATTTCATTATGCTAATCTTGACAAATATTAGGAACTTCTTGGAGTATTTCCATTGAACCCATCATATATATCATCTAAGCTCTGCTTGAGACAGTCTTTGAATTCATGAACATTGGTTGAAGGGGGATAACTAGTCACATTGAAACCTATTCTCTCATCTTCTACTGCATAACCTGGAATAAGGAAATCACAGACTTTCTTTACTTTAGACAAGCTTTTCTTACCATCCAAGTACATCAATGTTCAAACTTTTGGTTGTCCTAGTAATTAATATTTTTTCTGACTGACAATAATAAATCATGTGCATTGTGTAATGAATGACCTCTATCTGCTCACAAACTTCCATGTTCATTCTAGGCACGGGCACCAGTCCTGTCTTTATATATGCCACAGAAGTAATAAGCTTACATGTATTTAAAATTCTAACAAACCTCGCCTATAGAGTCAATGGTAAAAAAACATGATATATCAAACAATAATTCAGTTTGAAAGCACGAGGAAAGAGCGCGCTAGCTGACTTCAGCTGTTACTGCAAAATGAAGTCATTCATGGTGTTAGACGGTGTAACGTCGTTTTAACACTTGAATGACATTACAAGTAAAAGTATGTGACACAGTCAAACTATTTGCGGGAATTCTTCAGTGCAATGGCGGAAAGTTGGATGAAGCTGAAGACTTCAAATGTGTTTTCGTTGTTTATTGTGTGTTAGAATTGAAATAGATCAGCTCTTATGCATGAATTGTTGTGTAATAATTCACTGTTTGTCGGTCAGTTGTACGAAGATAAATCACTTGAGCTGCGCACTCTTGATTTGATCTTCTTTACAACTGCCCTCCAAACAGTAAGTTATTACTCAACGATTCACTGCTAGAGCTGATCTATTTCTTAAATTTAGTTCAGTATAATTAGCTGAGATGGCATATTGTTAAGCTGGAGTGGCCCATATGATCCAGAGTTTACCTAGTATTTAGTCAAAAAAAAAAACAATCATTACAACTCAGATTTTTTATTATTACTTTTTAGCTATTTCTGTTATGAAAGTAATCACAAATTTGTCAAACAGAAAACTAATAATCTGCATAGTATCCATACTTTCCTCTCTCTACAATTAAAGTTTTGTGAATCTAGCTTCAATCTTGAAAACTTGTGAATCTAGCTTGAATACTTTCTGATTCATCATAGGAGTTAGATTTTATCCCATTATTTTCTAACCCAACCATGATTTTTGTATGACTATCAAAAATAAATCAGTGCATTATGCACTTAATGTGTTCTGTTCTAATATTGCTTCCTATATAAGGTATTGTGTATCACACTGCTATCCACATAAGGTGTTAGCCTATAATGCTGTCACATGTAAGTTACATTAGTATGTGCATGCCCACTAATAAACATGCTCTCTTCCTACAGGTAACACAGTCAGTTGTTGAAAATTAAATGTTAGAGTAACATCACACTTATGTTCATTCCATCTCATTTGAGAACTCTAGCTTAACCAAACATTCTATAACATAGAATACTAAAACATATTCTATGATCGTTCATGTATCTAGCTAAAATATTTTTTTGTTAATTTCTCGATCTAGTATATAGATTTTGCATAGTATTTTACCTGTTTTCATTGCCATAGCAACTTAAATGTGTAAGCATAAAAAAGATAAAAGAAAGTACATAATTTCAATATACCCCTCTTCCCAGCAATGTGTTAACTATTGTGTCTCAATCAAACTATCAGGCCCTGCGGAACATCACTGGGCATGAAAATGATCATTCTAATAAATGTTAAAATGTCACAAATTATTGGCATTCTAACATTCATTAGCATTACAAATCCAAGATCTGAGTTTTAAGCAAGAATTTTTTTTTCAGCATTAGTTGCAATTTCATCAGTTGAGTTGAGCATGAAAAAGTTTTACAACCTCAAACCCAGGCCCTGAGTTTATAAAACTTCATGCTCAACTGAGCACGAAATTGCAACTGCTCATAAAAACTAAAATACCTACAAATAAATAAGTTTCTTACTTTTTGTCTCTCAGAGATTGTTATTACCATGCTAATAAATGTTAAAATGCCAACAATTGTTGGCATTTTAACATTTATGAGCAGGATAAATTTCATTCTCATTTGAGTTGAGCATGAAAAATGTTTTATAGCCTTGGAATTTTGTTGGCATTTTAAAATTTATGAGCAGGATAAATTTCATGCTCATTTGAGTTGAGCATGAAAAATGTTTTATAACCTCGGGCCAATATCTATTACTTACCAACTCCATATCCATTAGGAGTGACTGGTCCAAAGCCACCTATCACAACAGCAGGACTAGTGAGTGTAGACGTTGACAGGATGATATGGTTGAGTTTAGTATAGCCAGGATCTCTGTAGAATTCAGGAACTTTACCAGATTTCTCTGCTAGATGTTTCATAGCAAACAAATGTCTATCAAAACCTTGCCCTGAAAAATAAGGAAGGTTGAGCTTAGTATAGCCAGGATCTCTGTAGAAATCAGGAACTTTACCAGACTTCTCTGCTAGATGTTTCATAGCAAACAGATGTCTATCAAAACCTTGCCCTAAAAAATAAGGAATACAGGTTGATGAGGTTGAGCTTAGAATAGCCAGGATCTGTGTAGAATTCAGGAACTTTACCAAACGTCTCTGCTAGATGTTCCATCGCAAACAGATGACTATCAAAACTTTGACCTGAGAAAATAAGAAATACAGCAGTCTACTTTGGAATCATCAAATTTTACCATAAAATTCATATATTTAACCTATATGTTCATGTCTATCCCTTTAAAGACCAATGGAAGTTTGATACAGTTAAGTCAGGATGGTCCATTGTTAATCCCCCGCCGCGAAGTGGAAGGGGGGTTATAGGAATATCCTTCCTCTTTCAGTCCTTCCGTAACATTTTCGTGGCCGCTCCATATGTCCTGAACCCTTTGATCAATTTTCATGAAACTTCACTCATATGTTCCTCTTAGTAAGACAGTGTGCAGAGCACATGACCCAGCTACCTAGACTCAAGGTCACAGGTAAAGGTCAAAGGATTTTACATTGAATTTGGGTCCGCTCCAGAACCCTTAGATCGATTTTCATGATACTTCACTCATATATTCGGTGTGCAGAGCACATGACCCAGCTGCCTAGACTCAAGGTCACAGGTCAAGGATTTACCATTGAATTTCGTGTCCGCTTCCTTTTATTGATTTTCATTAAACTTCTCTCATATGTTCCTCTTAGTAAGACGGTGTGCAGAGCACATGACCCAGCTACCTAGGCTCAAGGTCACAGGTCAAGGTCAAAGGATTTATCCTTGAATTTCGTGTCAGCTCCATATCTCCTGAACCCAACGATCAATTTTCATGATACTTCACTCATATGTTCCTCTTAGTAAGATAGTGTGCAGAGCACACTGTCTTACCTAGACTAGAGGTAATGGTCAAAGGATTTACTCTTGAATTTCGCTCCTGAACCTCCTATTTGATCGATTTTCATGATACTTCACTCATATGTTTCTCTTAGTAAGACAGTGTGCAGAGCACATGACACAGCTACTTGGACTCAAGATCACAGGTCAAGGTCAAAGGATTTATCCTTGAATTTCGTGTCAGCTCAATATTTTCTGAACCCTTTGATCGATTTTCATTAAACTTCACTTATATGTTCCTCTTAGTAAGACGGTGTGCACAGCATATGACACAGCTACCTAGACTCAAGGTCACAGGTCAAGGTCAAGGATTTATCCTTGAATTTCGTGTCAGCTCCATATCTCCTGAACCCTTTGATCGATTTTCATGATACTTTACTCATATGTTCCTCTTAGTGAAAAGGTGTGCAGAGCACATGACCCAGCTACCTAGACTCAAGGTCACAGGTCAAGGTCAAAGGATTTACCCTTGAATTTTGTGTCCGCTCCATATCTCCTGAACCCTTGTGGCGATTTTCATTAAACTTCACCCAAATATTCCTCGGAGTGAGATAATGTACAGAACCTATGACTGGGCTACACAGACTCAAGGTCACAATTCAAGGTCATGTGATTTACCCTTCAATTTGTGTACGCTCCATATCTCCTAAACCGTTTGAACTAGTTTCATTATACTTCATTCAAATGTTCCTCTTAGTGAGACAGTGTGCAGAACCCATGACTCAGTTACAAAGACTCAAGGTCACAGTTTAAGGTCAAAGGCTTTACCCTTGAATTTTGTGTCCGCTCCATATCTCCTGAACCTTTTGAAAGATTTTTATTAAGTTTTGGTCAAATGCTTATCTCATCAAGGCAGTGTGCAGAGCCCTTAACTCAACTACACAGACTATGGGTCAAGACACACCATGAATTTCTTGTCTGTTCCATATCTCAGGAACCTTTGAAAAAATTCCATTAAATTTTGATCAAATCTTTATCTGGGTGTGACGGTATGTAGAACATGCCATTCCTTCTACAACAAAATGTTACACATAAGTGACTGTCTACTTGCGGCGGGGAATTATAGATGTCCTTCAGACTGCACTCTTGTATATTTTGATGGGTCACATAATTTCCACATAATATTGTATTTCTTTCTCTAAAGATTAGCATACAGTGCAGACCCTGGTGAAATGCCACCTTCAGCAGCATTTCATCTGGGTCTTCATTGTTTGGTGTCCCAGTCTACAAAGGGCTATTTATTATAAATTCTTAATTCTTTGCATACTGAGGAGAAGGGTTACAGAAAGCCCCTAAAATCATGTTTAAATGAATTTTGAAGTCACAGACTGAATGAGATCGCTAAATTTCATCAAAATTTGGCCCTGAATTTTTCCATGTCCCACCTCTTATCACACTAATTTGTTGCTCAACAACCTGGTCTCCTACTCTCATCATAAACATGTCAAAACAAAGAATTTCCTCCTGTGGAGAAGAAAGTTAAAGTTCATCAATGCAAGTAGAAAATGTTCATCAAGAAAAACAGTATTCAGGATATCTCCTATCAAGCTATTGTTGTTATGGGGGGAAGTGTAATAGAGATATGTCTAAGGCTACAGGAGCTTGAATTTTGTTCCGTGTATCACTTCATTACATAGTGACTTTGTGAGCTTTTGCTTTTGATGCTATAGAAGTGATATAAGGACAAAACTTCAAGCTTCTGTGCTCAGACATTAAAGCAGTCACACACAGTAAAAGTCTATAGTTCCCATGAAGCGGCACTTTATGAATAAAACAATATGTGATTTCAAAGGCAGTAACAGTAATTGAGCCAGTTCATAATCATAGTCTACTAAATTAGCCTGCAGTAAATACACAGTCTCTACAAACCAACGGATACATACAATTTAACAGATACATAAATTTGAATGTCCAGGTTGGCCATGCTTATGAAGATGTAAGATATATAGTTCATTATTCATTATGCAATGACTTACCCATAGCAGCTTCCTTGGTTAATTGTGAATGATAAGTTGAACACTCCTTTATGGCTTCTACCAGCTCTGCTGCTGTGTGTGGGTTCTTGCTGGACATAAACATCTCACAAGCTTTTTGTGTGGCAGTGGTTGCTGACCTGACTGTCTCCGTTCTACCTTTCTTGAAGGCTGCTGTGCTGCAAGACTCGTATGTGGCTACAGTTTTACCATACTGGCGAAAGTATGCTAGCTGTAAGGAAAGGACAGCATTACATTGAATTTCACAGGTCTATATAAACTTATAAAGGGACATGTATATGTATTTAATCTTAAAGGCCTTACATATAATTCCAGCAGAAATTTTTGTTGTTGTTTTTCCTTTTAGTATTCGTGTTAGCCTTAATGTATCATTTTTTTTAAAAAAAAACAACAAAAAAAAAACAAGATAATACAAGATGAAACTAAATCAAATTTGTCATCTGCTCAGGTAGTAGTTTTGTCAGTGTGTGTTTAAGTTTAATGTCCCACCAACATCTTAAGTCATATGGAAACAGGGCCTTTGCTCTCATCTGACAAACTCATGAAGCTGGGATCGAACCAGTGACTCCTGGTTTACAAGCTGAGCGGTTTATCCACTACACCACAATGGCTCCTAAAAAGTAGTGTTTTACCAAAGAACAAGCACTTCTAATAATGCTTCACTGATACCCCCTATACAGGCTTTGAGTTGAGTTAGTTTGTTTGTTTGATTTGATTCTTTACGTCCCATCAACAATCTTTCAGTTATAAAGGGACGGGTCTTCCTGGGTCGAACCAGTACTAAGCTAGGATTAATGTTCTTGCTCAAGGACACAACGCAGTGACGCCGGTGAGGCTCGAACCCGCGGCCCTTCGGTCGAGTTGAGCTAGTATCCCCATAAATTATAATTTGTCAAAATGTGCCTTAGAAAGGTTAACCCTTATCCTGCTATTTAGGACAATTGTTGTCTGCTTTCTTCTCTGCTTATTTACCTTGGCGGCCAAAATTACAAACAATATGAACCCAGATCAGACTGCTCCCTTAGGAGTAGGAGCAGTCTAAGGGAGCAGTCTGATCAGGGTTCATAATGTTTCTTCTATGAAAAATTAGTCTGGAGTGCATCTAAATATATGCAGCAGACCTAATATGTAGATGACATTTTCTAGACAAAAAAAACCAGAGGGATATAGTTTTGGTGTCGTCTGTGCATTCACCTGTACATCCATCCATCCATCTGTGCGGAGCCATATTTCAGTACCTTTTGGTCAGATTTGATGCATTCTTGGTATAAATGGTTAGTACTATTGACAGTCAATAGTCAATAAGTTTCATCAAAATTGACTCATTAACACTTGAGTTATTGCCCTTAGAATCAATCTTACCTGAATGACAAGTTGTAAAATAGCATCAGGACTGACACGTTGCTCTTTCAGGAATTTCTTAGTATATGTATTGTACTCTAGATGGTCTAATTCCAGTGAGTTACACTTAGCAATAAATGCCTCTTTACACTCAACAATATATTCCTTCAACTTTGGATCAAGAGCAAATTCTGAAATTTGAAAAATAATAACATGTGAATTTTAATGTGAGAAAAAACATCCCTTTGGTCCAGATTAGCAAAGTTTTTTTCTGCAAAAAATTAATATCTTATCCTTCAGTTGAAACACATGTAGTGGGTGCTCAAAAAAAATGCCTCAATATTTGGGTTCAAATTGTTTGCAACATATGCTATCTAAGAACATAAGCAAATGAGGAGCAGACAACAAGTCGTGACTGGGAGAAAAAGGGTTGAGAGTGTTTTAAAGAATTCAATGGACCAAAACACTGAAAACATCCAGTGTCTACCAATTTTCACTAATTCTAAGTCTAGTCGCATGAAACATTCATGGAGCAATTATAACATTAATACAATACCTGCTCAGCTAACTTAAAAATTCAAATCGTGCCCAAATATGAGTATAAAGTTGTTGCCTGTGCTAATGCCTAATTGTACTACCATATGTTTAAGTCTTTGTATGCTGGGTAATTTTTCATGCTTTTGTTGTCGTCTACCAATTTTTCAAAAGAAATTCTTTCAGGAACACTATCAGAGAACTGGGTCCAAACTGTTTGAAAAGTTGATCAGTAGACGACAAGTCACCGCTAGCAAGGAAAGAGTAAATACCTAAATGTTGAACTATAGAAGAAGAATCTACATTGGCAGGAGTAGTATCTGGGTGAACAAATGGCTTTGTGGTAGTCTCCTTCCATACTTCATTGAAGTAGCGTAATACTGCGACTCCATCTCCCCAGGAATGTTCAAAGTTAACAGATGCTCTACCATCCTTGGTCAATATCACAGAGAAGCTTTTATCAAACCATCTGTTGAGTAATATAAACATGTGTAATTGAAAAATGAGTTTTCTTATTTCCCAACCAAAACATGTGCTGTGGGTAGTCAAAAGAATTGTCTCATTGAGATGGTTCTTATGAGCACCCAAAACAAAAATTACATTTTTAAGCTAAAACATTTTGAGTATTATATGTTCATGCATTGAATTGCATTCCCCTTTAGTTTGATTGGTGAGGAAAATATTATGACAACAAGTGTGCTGTTTATCATTGGACACAGTTTCTTTAGTTTTGCTGTACTATAATAAACACATTCATGGTGTTTCTATGAACTGCATCAAGTGTTATAATATGTGTGGCCTTTACTATGTTAAGACGCTAACAGTGAATCAAATGATAGATTATATATTTGAGCCATTGTAAATATCATTTTATATGATTTATGAAATGAAAGAAGGCAAAGCAATTTTACCTATTAGCTGCATCACCGTGCAAGAAAGTCCTAGTCATCTCATTGGGGCAACTTGGTGTATGGTCATCCAGGATCAAAGCAAATAACGCAGAATCAACCAGCTTCATATAGCCCTCATTATACACTCCTGTAATATAGTATAAATATCTAAGCCATTGTGTGAAAGAAACTTTATCGCATGACATTGCATCTGGACATAATATAACCCCATGTATTAAAATCAACAAACCATTAGTGGTTTACATATGAGCCATGACATGAGATTTCCAACAATGTGGTATGTAACCAGCAAAGGCTCAGACCAGACTGTACATACGCACAGTCTGATCAGAGCCTTTACTAATCACTTGAATATTCTATGATTGTTAAGCTACTGACTGAACATCATTTGGAGTTTCTAAGCTTAAAAAGAGGTTAGTTTGAGTATACACTTGTCAAAATGCCACATTGTTGGAAATCATGTTACGGCTCATGTTTGTTACCATTATGCAATGATGTCCATAACAACCTTGCGTACATAATGAAAAAATCTCAACTTTTTCACACTAAAAATGTGATTTCGAATTACCTTTGATATCATGTATAAAATGGAACCTAACATTCATGCTCCTGTAATATTAAATTTATTAAACATGTGAAAAAACAATAAAATTGTGTTTTTGTCACCTGCTGATAATTTTTGTAAGCAGTTTGTTGGGCCTGTCCTGGATCCAAACTATTTTACATTGTCATGGTATTCCTGAAATATTTTTTTGAAAAGTAAATTTTTAAGAAAAAATATATCCCCAGGAGACAAACAGCATGCAAAATTACTTCACATGCAAGGAGTTAGTCATGCATTGATAACATCCAAAATAAAATCAGATCATTTTTAGCCTTAGCTAGAATGCTTTGCTTCTGTATGTTTGAGATGATTTCAAATATGATTTGTTAATAAACAATACAAATTGTCACGCAGATATGGCTAACATTTATACTACCACAGAAAAATGATGTGTATGTTTTTATCAAAGAGACTAGTACAGAGTGTATACATTTGCACATACTTTTAGCAGTAAGGAAAACTACCCACCTTGAATCAGCAATAGTGTGAGAATAATCTCTAAGTATACACACAACCAGACTGGGGTTCAAACTCGTTTCTCACGATCCTACTCACAATCAGTAGGTCGGATTATCAATCTGATAAAGGCAGTTATGTTAAACTGTCCTACATAATAACTTAAAATGCTTTGTATACAGGAAACACCTAAACACATACTTTGGCAAACAGTGATGACTCAGATGAAATGCTGCAAGCAGCGGCATTTCATCAAGGTCTGCATTGTTTGCTACAATAATAACAATCTTCATTAACTGAAGTTAATTTTGAAATTTTTACCTGTGACCCCTTGATATGTACAATAAACCATCCCATACTCAATGTATCAAACCAGATGGAAGAATACGTTAGTAAGATGATGGCTAACACAATCTTGAAAAAGTAAGTTCAATACCTGCGTTACAGAGCTGTGTTCTCATTGTTGCCCACTTGTTTCTATCAGCTGTTGTAAGAACACCGAGGGCATGCTCATTGGGAGGTCGTGTGTCCTCCATTACATACTTTATATGAGACATGATCACCTCTGGTGACATTATATAACCTAAAATAGATAAAACATAGAAATATGAAAAATGTACTTTAACTCAGAACTATGATAAATGAGCTTCAACTCTTTGCATACTGGGTAATTTTTAATGCTTTTGTTGTCTATTATTTTTTTTTTAAAATCTTTCAGGAACAATATCAGAGTGTCAAACGGTTGAGTCTAGATCAGGACAGACATTCTGTTGGTCCTGATCTGGGTCCAAACTGTTTGCAGCCGACAAAAGTCCCGCTTGAAAGGAAAGAGCTAACTAATACTTTCTAATGACTTTGGGTATTTGAAGAAAAACTCACATTTTACACTCTTAAATTCTGTTTACAGAGAACTATAGTACTCCATTTAACCCCAACTCCTAACTCCTGGCTTGGGTGTATAAAGCAATTACTCTAATGAAGGAAATCATTTCATGTGCAAGTCAGTTGTAAAATAATTTTCTGATTGTTTTCCTCAGTTAAGGGTTTTAATAAAAGCACAAGACGTGCACACAACATCATGGGAACATCTCCATTCAAAAGTGACCCCAAAGCACCTTAAATAAAATAAGGATACCTTATTGGTATAACTACAATTCTTAATTCTCGAAAAAATATTTTGTTTAGGTATCAATTCGAAGCAAAACGCAGTCCCTTTATAACACAGATTTGGATATTACATGGTCATGTTTTGGCTCAAAATTTTACAAAGGATTGTTGGAAAATGACCATCAAATGTTTCACAATAAAGCAAGTTATAGTCATCCTACCATCTTTATCTATGGCATCAAATATGTACATGTGCCCATTCCTAATCACCAACATATGCTTAGCTGAGCTGTCTGTAAACAACACATCTTTGCCATGCCTGAAACAATCAGAGAAAAAATTATCAATTTACCAGTGAAACAATTTTGTTTTGGAAATCGTTCTGTTTAGACAATATCTTTTAAACCATTTCAATGATAAGTTTTGTTTTGAAATGCAACCATTTAAGCAATATTGGTAGAGGGCAACATAGGGAACAATTCTGCTGAATTATTTTGAAATTGGGATTGAAAGTTACAGATTTTTAGCATTGTTTGCCTGTCAATCCTGAACTGGCTCCAAACCAATTGACACTGACAGTATTTTTTGAAAAAGTCAATTTAAAAAACTAGAAAAAGTGTCCATGGGACACGGATGCCCCCGCCAATTGTAGGAGGAGTTGCGCTCACAAGGTACCTAATGTCCATAAGCTTCTGTAGTAATTTAGCCCAAAAATGACTAAGTTCAAACTGTTGAAAAAGTGACAAAAATTGATCTAAGGGTTATATCCAAATGTCATGCACATCTTCAGTCCTTGACAAAAACAACAGTAAAGTTTCAAAAGGATTGGGATAAAATTGTAGGAGGAGTTTCAGCCCAAAAATGACTAAGTTCAAACTGTGAAAAAAGTGACAAAAATTGATCTGAGGGTTATATCCAAATGTCATGCACATCTTCAGTCCTTGACAAAAACAACAGTAAAGTTTCAAAAGGATTGGGATAAAATTGTAGGAGGAGTTGCGCTCACAAGGTACCTAATGGCCATAAGCTTCAGTAGTAGTTGAGCCCAAAATTGACTAAGTTCAAACTGTGAAAAAAGTGACAAAAATTAATCTGAGGGTTATATCCAAATGTCATGCACATCTTCAGTCCTTGACAAAAACAACAGTAAAGTTTCAAAAGGATTGGGATAAAATTGTAGGAGGAGTTGCGCTCACAAGGTACCTAATGGCCATAAGCTTCAGTAGTAGTTGAGCCCAAAATTGACTAAGTTCAAACTGTGAAAAAAGTGACAAAAATTAATCTGAGGGTTAAATCCAGATGTCATGCACATCTTCAGTCCTTGACAAAAACACCTGTAAAGTTTCAAAAGGATTGGGAAAAAATTGTAGGAGGAGTTGCGCTCACAAAGTACCTACCTAAATGATGGACGAACGGAAGGACGCACGGACAGACGGACGGACATGGGCAACGCTTAATGCCCTTCCGCATTCTACGAATAGCGGGGGCATAAATACCAGCAGATGCCAATAAAAGCATGAAAAATTAACCCAGCATGCAAAGAAATTTCCATGCCGTTCTATGCAATATAGTATGGATGGTCATTATACTCATCGGGCTGACATGTTAGAAGCTCAAAATAAAATTGAGTGTCTTCTTCTATCATGAAAACAGTGCAGTCTTTGATGAACTGCCACATTTGCAGCATCTCATCTGATTCTACATATTTTGCCAAAGTACAGGTTTATGGATTTTCAGTTTAAAAATTGGTTAAGCTAGCAACAATTATTTGCATCAAACAATATCATCACACTGGGTACACAGCAACCATGAACATATTTTTATAAACAATGTTTTTGATCCCGTAAATACACATATTATTGATCAAAAATGTTATATTTGCGATCAAAAATGCTGTTTTTGGCAATCAAAAATGCTGTTTTGGGCGATTGGAAACATAGTTTTTATATAAATCAAAATGTTCGCTGTTGCTGCCCTCCCCAGTGATCAGGTGAAAACAGGTTTTTCTTTCATTTGAATAGTCAGTCAGTAAATAAGCCATAGTTGGCCTGAAAATGAAGAGTGGGGGCACAGTCAAAAATTTTGTCATATACTGCAGTTGTCATGATTTTTTTTAAAAGTGAGGAAGAAGGCAAAGATCAGGAATTGATACTATCAAGTACCACACCTGACTCGGGACACCATATGGGAAAATGACAAAAACACAAGAAAACATCACATACAAGAGAGCAAAAAGGAGCTTTCCCAGCAGGTGACCACAAGGCTGCAAGGAACAGACAAAGCAGTATAACAAAGACAAACATGAAACAAAAATAATAAAAAGGATCCATAAAAGAGGCACCGCCATGGAACGGTCAGTAAAAAAATATTACTGGAGGGCTTAAACATGTTTGACGGTACCAACCTCACCCATAATTCTGATGTGGATCAAGACGCATAGATGTTTGGTTCGCATGAAAGATCCCTAACCTATGGGTGCATCATCTCCTAGTACATACTAATCAAGATATAAAAAGGAGATAAAACAAAGATAAGGACTCAACAGTACATACAACTGAATACGGGGGCAAAAAAATCCAACAGTTAAACCCGTGGGCCAAACCCTCTCATCTGCAGATTAGCCTTAAGTTGGAACCGTCATAGAGTCTGATGTCCTACCCTTTGATATTCTTGTTGAGTTGTAATGATAAGTAAAATGTCCTTACTTTGGTATTCTTGTAGAGTTGTAGAGATTTGGATATTGACTCATGTCCAGAGGGAAGGCTTTGTACCAATATGCTCCATAAAATGACACAGCCTTTGGCAACAACCTGAAATCAGAGTTGGATTACCGTAAATGTTCTAAAAGTTTCTAACACTTTTCTCTTTCCATTCTCAAATAAACAAAATGTTTTTCAGCGCTGGATGTCTTGTCAGAATAGAAAACGGGTCTACACTGGGTCTACACTGTTTGTCTATGCCTTTTATTTGGCAGGCAACTAGTGTTTGAAAGTTTAGAACATTTACCGTACTGAATATCATATAGTGTGAATGTAAAACATCATTAAGAAATAAAGAGATTAATTTAGAAATGAGAAAATACTACTATTATTGTTGCATATTGTGAAAAGTAGGCAAGTCTAATATGGAAAATAAAGCAGTCATTTGAACCTTTGATGATCATAGAAGTGTCAAAGAGATTTTTAGGACTTAGTGGTTTTTGTGATTAGAACATATGAATATAAGAACTGTAACAGAGATAATTTGAAGGACAGAGAATATATTTGGTATCAGTAACATTTAAAACAAAGTAAACTCGGCTATACATGTTTTATAAACTTTTTGAATGCTGAATTTCAAAACGAATGCCTCTATTTTATGAATGGATTAACCTAATTTCTAAAAAGAAAAATTTGGTAAAGCAAAACAAATGGTCAGACCTGTAATTGTCAACAGTAAATATTTACAGCATTATAGATATTTGTAAAATTAGAATTTAGGTGGAGTTTAAGTTTTACATTCCATCTGCAGGAGACTCTGGCTATAGTGTCAAAACAAGAAGTCATTGAAGATAACCTCCACAACTGGGCTTGCTTGGTTGAACAGCACATGTAAAATTGTGGTAATTAAAGATTTTGGTAACCAATACTTCATGTGGCTTTGCTTGTTTTGATGTTTTATGTTCCAGTCATAATTTTTCAGTAATGTTGGGACTATTTCCTGTCTTCCTGGGTTGAACCAGTACTAAGCAGAGGGTAAAGTGTCTTCATCAAGGAAAGACACAACGCAGTGCCTCAGGTAAGTCCTGAATTGGCAACCCTTCCATCTTAACACACTACCACTGAGCCACCGCACTCATCACTTAATGTGGTGAAACGGTATTAAATTATAAGAAGCCAAGATATTTCTGTATTACATTTATGCCATACCAGTAGCTGTAGTATATAGGCGTATAACCAAACAGTGATTATCCTGTTTCTTATGCTTATATCCTAGGTTGCCTCTGATTTGTTGATTTTCTACAGCTGTTGGAGTCAAAATTACTACAGATATTAATTAATTTCAAGTTCAAAGACACATAACTCATGAACACCTTAGGTGTTCATGAGTTATGTGTCTTGAGTTATGTGTCCTTGGACTGAAATTGCCAATTTGGACAAAAACTATTTCTTGGCATTCTTGCACACCATCACATGCTGCTGCTGCTTATGATGATGATAAGGATGATGATGACTATAACGATGATGACGACTTATAGCAGGTTTCATTTTGATTTCTTGGAAATCAGAGGAGTAGTTCATGAAACCAGTTGCACAAATGGAGAACAAAGTAAGCTAACCATCAATTACATGTAATTCTTTCCTGACGAATTCCCTGAACCTGGGAGTAAACAGTTAGAGCTGTATTTGTTACCTGACAAATTCTCTGAATCTGGGAGTGTCACTAATCTTTGGATTAAGATGGTAGATGTCTGGTTCTAAAACATTGGCTCTGTATGTCTTCATAAACCTCAGAGAAGAAACAACTATGTTTGTGGCTCGTACCAGCTGGAAAAACAAAATAAAACATTTTATGGTAATTGTTCTAAATTGAAAATCTAATACCTAACTAATTTCAAAAACATTTTAGATCAAGAGATTTTCATACCCTAATCAGTACGGATGCATAAACTTGTGAAATCAGTCTGAACCTAAGACCAGGTTGCTTTACTTTATTTGTATTTTTGCTGACATGTGGCTGAAAGTGTTCTGTGTCTCTTCCTCTAGGTGCCGTGGGTTGGGCTGTGGTCTGAAATAGTGACATTTCCTGGTCATCCTCATTTTCTTTCTAAATATTTATCATCTTCATCATCTATACCAGACAAGGTTTTATCAAAAGACCTTAACTAAAAAAAATCATCTGAACACAACATGCCAGGGATAAGTGCATTTACTCTTGATACTAAACCCTTAAAGCGCCAAGAGAAAAGTGCATTTGAAAATGTCGTCTGCTGAAGTCTTCTGCTGCAAATAATTGCCTAACATTACTGACGAATTAAGTATAGAAGCAAACAGCGTGGACACAGAACAGACTGCTCCTATTAGGAGCAGTCTGATCTGGGTCCACACTGTTTGCCATAGAGGCTTCTTAAACATTTCAGCAGACGAGAAAAGCAGACGACTTTTGTTGCGATTGGCGCATTAAGGGATAAGGTTCCCATGAAATAACGTTGAAATCCAGTGAGGAGTTGTTGAGACTTTGTGCTGACAAGATTTAATACAAGGTTTTAACAAGGAGTTGTAACTCCACATCCATCCATCACATGCCGGTGATATGCCCCCTCTACTCTTCATACCGAACGATTCCATGAAGATTTGTTAAAATCCAGTCATGAGTTGCTGAGAATTTGCTCAGACAAGATTTACGGGGTGGACAAAGTGATGACTATAAGCTGTCCCAATGGGGAGCATAAAAATGAATAGTCATTGAATAAATTAATACAAAAGCAAGTGCCTGTCTTTTCATGAAAACCTAAATGTATTTTCTGCCCTTGTCAAACTTTCCTCCCCACCTTTTATCTGATTATAACCTGCAGATTCCACTTATTAGCATGTATTTATGCAGAGTAAAAAAACTGTGTGGATCATGATAAGGTTGCTTCTTGAAAGCTTTAAAATCAGGATATATCAGGGTTAAATATATAGTAAGGGATAATCAAAGTCTTACAGTACATAGAAAAATATCCTTACAAATTAAAAAAAAACTTTCAGGAATAATGCAATCATTTGGCCCCAGATTAAGGTAAGGCAATTTCTGTTATCAGGATTTTGAGTAGTTTTGCAAATAAAAGACCAGATGATCAATATTTTTGATGTGATTAGCTAGAGATGTGTCTATATTAAGGGCACTATACAGTGTAAACAACTATTTATGAAAAATACCTTATTTCTAAATTGTGAAAAATTATGCAAAAATACTTTATGAATAAATTGTTTGGGTAGGGTGAATTTCTATGCAAAGTTCCTGTTTGATATGATTCTTTATGTCCCAGTCAACGATTTTTCAGTTATGTTGAGACAGGTCCTCCTGGGTTGAACCACTAAGCAAGGATTAATGTGTCTTGCTCAACTGCACAACGCAGTCAAACCCACAACCGCTCGGTCTAGAGTCAAGCACTCTACCACTAAGCCACTGCGCTCCCCATTGTTCCTCTAAGGGGGAAACAAAGTATATTATTTTCTGTCTTATTTACTCTATGATAAACTATTACAATTTACCTGTGACATGTACTTGGGGTTTGGATCATCAGTAAAGGTGATAAAAGGGTTGTGGTTTAATACTATTGGTCTTCTGTCTTTGAGATACATGTCAAACCAAGGCTCTGCAAACACAAACAGAACATATGACTTTTTCATGGGTGTAAGGTGCAGATGAAATATTTTGAAATTGTGCACGTTATTCAGATGATGGCTTTGTTTGTTTGGTTTGATGCTTTACATCCCAGTCAAAGCTATGGTCATGTCGGTACGGTCAGTTCACCTAACCACACATTTTTCCTGGGCAAGCTTGACTAAGCTGTTAACCAGTACTTTGTGCACCAACTTTTACTTGTAACTGACAACAACCCTTCTTGAATCAGCGGTAGGGAGAATGGCCGTAGAAATTATTTTATGATTAATCTCAGCGAAAGTATGGGACTGTGCCAGGATCAAATGGATCTGCAGTCAGACATGTTACAAACTGCACTCTGCAGCCCAGAATTCAGAAGGTTTTGTTTTAAAGAAAATGTTCAGGCCTGATAAACAAAGCCTGTTGACAAACGCTCACCTTTTGGCTGTTAAACCAGTTTAAGCCCTCCAGCAAAATATTTTACTGACCGTTCCAAGGCGGTACTTCTTTTGTGGATCTTTTATGTTTTTGTTCTGTCTTGTGTTCGCTATGTCTTTGTGTGCGTCTGTTTATATGTGCTTTGTGGTCACCTGCTGGGAAAGGGCTGACCTCTTGGCTCTCGTTTGTGGTGTCTACTGTGAGCTTGTCACTTTCCCATTGGTATCCTGGGTCAGGTGTGGTACTTGATTGTATCGATTCCTGATCTTTGCACCCTTACTTACTTTCTTTTCATTTTTAGATGAGCTAAAAAGGCTCATAAGTTAGAAGAGGGGTATACATCAGATTATGGTAGTTGAGTTCCAAACAGGTCTAATTAACTCTTTGCCTGCTAGGAGCAACTTTTGTCATCTGCTGATAACCCATGCAGTTCAAACTATTTGACACTCTGATAGTGTTCCTTAATGAATTTTTTGAAAATGTTAATTTCCAAAAAAAGTCAGCAGACGACAATAAAAGCATGAAAAATTACCCAGTATGCAAAGAGTTAAAGATTTTTTACCTGATATATAGCTGGCATTTTTGTTCTGTTTATCCAGTTCTACCAACTCCTTGTGAAGAGCTGAAAAAAATTAGGATGTCAATTTATTGCTCAGTTATTACAGCGAGTTTTTATCAAAAGGATCTATAAAAATAACTGTGAAAATAGTAGATAAAAAAATGTGTATGAGACATACGAACACTCAAGATAATAGGTGACACATGTTTTTATAAACAGAACACTTTCTTGATGGGAAACCATAAATAGAAAATATGGTTGCTCCGCTTTTCCGGTTTACACTCCAACAAAACTGTTAATACAATAACATATTAATTACAAAACTGTTTTGTTTCCTAAATTACAAATAACTTCTATATTATAGATATTTATAATAAAATGTAAATATAAGCAATAAATTCAATTTTTGGTCTGTTCATGGAATCATGATTGCAAAGTTAACATGTCACTTACTTTGCAAAAGACCCAAAGTATTCAGGCTGCCGCTTACTTTGCAAGAGACCCGAAGTATTCATGATTCCATGAACATTCCAAAAATCAAATTTATTTCTTATTTAAAAATAAGACATCTAGCCCCACTGGATAGCTGCTTATGCACCTTTGAAGAATGTCTTTACCTGTATCACAGGTTTATATAAACAAATTTTTTCAGCGTACAATTGTAAATATTTTCTAACCCATCTTTTTTAACATGTTTTGGGTGCTCAAAAGAACCCTCTCATTGAGAGGGTTCTTTTGAGTACCTACAACATATATGTTTTGGTTAAGAAATAAGAAAATTATTTTTTGTTACATACTCTTAACTAAAAGTAAGCTGTTTGCATTAAAAGCCGGCTGTATGCAATAAGTATCATCTTCCCATGGTCTGCCGAAATGTATTTCAAGGCCACCAGGATACTGTGTATGCTAAAAGTATTTTATAGACTATAATCACATGTGGGTATCAGGGGAACTACCACAAATTTGTGTCAACTCCTGGTAGTGCCAACATCACAGCATTGGTAAATAAATGTAGGTACTCACGCATGTTTTAATTTATTGTAGAAGAAAGAGCAAACTATGCTAAATTTTGGCAATGCTATTCCATGTTAATATGATTCACGTTTCTAAAAAGTAAAAAATCAATATTGAAAAAATCTTTGCTTTCAGATGGCAACCGTAATAAAACAAACCCAAAATGGCATTTCTTTTTACAAAGGAATTATTCAATGTTTTGCCAGTTTTTGCTGAGAATGAGAGCTTTTGAGACATATTCTAGCTCTCTGGGTATATTAACCCTTATTTGCCACTCTGATGTAAATAAAATCAATCCATTAAGGAATAATGCCAAAATTTTCAGGAGAGGTAGATCTTGTCATCAAGGTAGTTCCAAACTCACACTCTAGTTTCAATGAGTCTACCATGTCAAAACACTGAGACGTGGAGAAAAATGTGTGTATTGCTCATAGGTCCAGATAAACACAATATTTTAGCATAAATTAGGATTACATTTCTATCAGTATATGCCCTGATTAGACAGCTCCTAAGGAGAGGTCTAATCTGGACTTAGGCCAAATAAAAAAATACCTGTGTTTAGGGTGACACGACCCTACCTAAATTTACTGGTGAAACCTAGGATTTTTTTTCAGGTTTTCTGAAAAATATATAATCTTAGGCATTTTGAAAGCCTTTCAAAACACATAGAATTATATTTTATCCAAAAAAAAAGTAATACAAAAAAAATATGTGTGCCTACCTTACCTAAAATTTTAAGACCCATTACCGAAACACACTTATTTTTTTAGTTGGCCTTATACTAATTGCTCAGCATATCTGTCTGAATAATCTGAATCCTCAATTTTCTGTGAAAAACTACTCCATGAGACACTTCCAATGAGCACTATAGCAAGTGCTCACAGAGAAAAAAGAAAAGTTTTTTGGTTGTTATCACAGTAATGCCATGAAATACCTACATTGTCCATCTCCTGCCAGGAAGTCCTTCACAGCAGAGGTTGTAACATTATGCTCCTCTGCAGACTGTATAGGTAGCTGAGCTTTCAGGTATCTCTCACACGTCTCTTCTAGCTTAGGTATCGGCAGGTGTGGTAAACTGCGCTGAAAATGATCTGTTGGTACCCGGCTCTTGTGGATCCAATCTTGATCTGTGGCTTTTGTGCTGAAAAATATTTCCCAACCAACACTTAATATTAGGCATAACATGATAACAGGTCACCTAACTCTATTTAAGTTTAGAACTTGTTTGTTTGATTCTTTATGTCCCATCAACAATCTTTCAGTTAAACATGGACGGGTCTTCCTGGGTTGAACCAGTACTAAGCTAGGATAAATGTGTCTTGCTAAATGACCACAACGCAGTGACGCCGGTGAGGCTCGAACCCACGGCCCTTCTGTCTTGAGTCAAACATTCTACCAGTGAGCCACTGCGCTCCCTAAGTTTAGAACTGATGCAGTATTTGATCATTTAGGTTTTTAAATCATTTCCTGGTAAAACAATACATGTATTTGAAATTTCACAGTTACATTAAAATACTGATAACTTTTGCAACATATTGTAGTCGGCTAACTGTAGTTCTTGTTCATGTTAACATTCACCAAGTATGGTTTGACGCTTTACATCCCAGTAAACAGCTACAGTCATGCTGGGACAGTCAGTTCACCTAACCATACTTTGTTTACTGGGCAAGCTTGACTAAGCGGTTAACCAGTACTTTGTGCACATGCTTTCGCTTGTAACTGGCAGCAAACCTTCTTGAATCAGCAGAAGGAAATGGCCATAGAAATTATTAATGAAAAAAGTCAATAAGCAATGCTTATTAGATACCCCCCGCACAGTAAGATTCAGTGAAAAAACTTGGCAAGTTATAGTTCAAACCAGCAGACCTAAGTTTTGAAAAGGAGATTTCAGCAGAATCTGTGCAAACAAAAATTATAAACTGCTTCATGCATATGTTCAATGTGTCTACATTGTATCCGCAAAGTATCAAATTGCTCCATCAAAAGCTGTGGTAGGAGTTGAGCGGCCCATAAAGGCACTATCCATGCATATACAAAAGTCATATAAGGTAATAATTGTCTAAGTTCTAATAGCTGTCATTTTGTCAATTTTTTTTTTCAACCAGAGTCCTTCATGCATATGTTCAATGTGTCTTTATTGTAAAGGAAAAGTATCAAATTGCTACATTAAAAGCTGTGGTAGGATTTGATCGGCCCATGAAGGCACCATCTATGCATATACAAAAGCCTTATTAGGGAAAAATTGTCTAAGTTCTCACAGCTGTCATATTGTCAAAAATTATTTTTTCTAAGCCAAACTCCTTCATGCATATGTTCAATGTGTCTACATTGTATAGGCAAAGTATCAAATTGTTCCATCAAAAGCTGTGCTAGGAGTTGATCGGCCCATGAAGGCACCTTCTATGCATATACAAAAGCCTTATTAGGGTAAAATTGTCTAAGTTCTCACAGCTGTCATTTTGTCAAAAATTATTTTTTCTGAACCAAACTCCTTCATGCATATGTTCTATATGTCTGCATTGTATAGGCAAAGTATCAAATTGCTCCATCAAAAGCTGTGGTAGAAGTTGATCGGCCCATGAAGGCACCGTCTATGCATATACAAAAGCCTTATTAGGGAAAAATTGTCTAAGTTCTCACAGCTGTCATTTTGTCAAAAAATATTTTTTCTGAAGTAAACTCCTTCATGCATATGTTCAATGTGTCTACATTGTATAGGTAAAGTATCAAAGTGTTCCATTAAAAGCTGTGGTAAGAGTTGATTGGCCCATGTATGGCCTATAATAGCATAAGCATAAAACCCTATATTAAAAGCCATTTAGAACTACAAAGGGAAATAACTCTAATATAATTGGCCCCAAGCCCTTACTTTTTTGTCTTAAGTATTTGTCTTGCATATATGAAGATGTTTGCAAGGTTTGATGAAAATCCAGCAATGACTCTTCGAGATATTTAAAAAACAAAACCTTACGGACGGACGCACACACGCACAGAAAATGTGAAAACAGTATACCCACCACAAAGTTTGCGACGGTTATCCTTCATGCATATGTTCAATGTGTCTACATTGTATAGGCAAAGTATCAAATTGTTCCATCAAAAGCTGTGCTAGGAGTTGATCGCCCCATGAAGGCACCATCTATGCATATACAAAAGCCTTATTAGGGTAAAATTGTCTAAGTTCTCACAGCTGTCATTTTGTCAAAAATTATTTTTTCTGAACCAAACTCCTTCATGCATATGTTCTATGTGTCTGCATTGTATAGGCAAAGTATCAAAATTCTCCATCAAAAGCTGTGGTAGAAGTTGATCGGCCCATGAAGGCACCGTCTATGCATATACAAAAGCCTTATTAGGGAAAAATTGTCTAAGTTCTCACAGCTGCCATTTTGTCAAAAATTATTTTTTCTGAACCAAACTCCTTCATGCATATGTTCTATGTGTCTGCATTGTATAGGCAAAGTATCAAATTGCTCCATCAAAAGCTGTGGTAGAAGTTGATCGGCCAATGAAGGCACCTTCTATGCATATACAAAAGCCTTATTAGGGTAAAATTGTCTAAGTTCTCACAGCTGTCATTTTGTCAAAAAAATATTTTTTTTCTGAAGTAAACTCCTTCATGCATATGTTCAATGTGTCTACATTGTATAGGCAAAGTATCAAAGTGTTCCATTAAAAGCTGTGGTAAGAGTTGATCGGCCCGTGTATGGCCTATAATAGCATAAGCATAAAACCCTATATTAAAAGCCATTTAGAACTACAAAGGGAAATAACTCTAATATAATTGGCCCCTAGCCCTTACTTTTTTGTCTAAAGTATTTGTCTTGCATATATGAAGATGTTTGCAAGGTTTGATGAAAATCCAGCAATGACTCTTCGAGATATTTAAAAAACAAAACCGTACGGACGGACGGACGGACGCACACATGCACGGAAAACGTGAAAACAGTATACCCACCACAAAGTTTGCGACAGTTATCCTTCATGCATATGTTCAATGTGTCTACATTGTATAGGCAAAGTATCAAATTGTTCCATCAAAAGCTGTGCTAGGAGTTGATCGCCCCATGAAGGCACCATCTATGCATATACAAAAGCCTTATTAGGGTAAAATTGTCTAAGTTCTCACAGCTGTCAATTTGTCAAAAATTATTTTTTCTAAACCAAACTCCTTCATGCATATGTTCTATGTGTCTGCATTGTATAGGCAAAGTATCAAATTGCTCCATCAAAAGCTGTGCTAGGAGTTGATCGGCCCATGAAGGCACCATCTATGCATATACAAAAGCCTTATTAGGGAAAAATTGTCTAAGTTCTCACAGCTGTCATTTTGTCAAAAATTATTTTTTCTGAACCAAACTCCTTCATGCATATGTTCTATGTGTCTGCATTGTATAGGCAAAGTAATAAAATGCTCCATCAAAAGCTGTGGTAGAAGTTGATCGGCCCATGAAGGCACCGTCTATGCATATACAAAAGCCTTATTAGGGAAAAATTGTCTAAGTTCTCACAGCTGTCATTTTGTCAAAAAATATTTTTTCTGAAGTAAACTCCTTCATGTATATGTTCAATGTGTCTACATTGTATAGGCAAAGTATCAAAGTGTTCCATTAAAAGCTGTGGTAAGAGTTGATCGGCCCATGTATGGCCTATAATAGCATAAGCATAAAACCCTATATTAAAAGCCATTTAGAACTACAAAGGGAATTAACTCTAATATAATTGGCCCCTAGCCCTTACTTTTTTGTCTAAAGTATTTGTCTTGCATATATGAAGATGTTTGCAAGGTTTGATGAAAATCCAGCAATGACTCTTCAAGATATTAAAAAATCAAAACCTTACGGACGGACGGACACACGGACGCACACACGAACGGACGCACACATGCACGGACGCACACACGGAAAACAGTATACCCACAAAGTTTGCGACGGTTATCCTTCATGCATATGTTCAATGTGTCTACATTGTATAGGCAAAGTATCAAATTGTTCCATCAAAAGCTGTGCTAGGAGTTGATCGGCCAATGAAGGCACCTTCTATGCATATACAAAAGCCTTATTAGGGTAAAATTGTCTAAGTTCTCACAGCTGTCATTTTGTCAAAAATTATTTTTTGTGAACCAAACTCCTTCATGCACATGTTCTATGTGTCTGCATTGTATAGGCAAAGTATCAAATTGCTCCATCAAAAGCTGTGGTAGAAGTTGATCGGCCCATGAAGGCACCGCTATGCATATACAAAAGCCTTATTAGGGAAAAATTGTCTAAGTTCTCACAGCTGTCTTTTTGTCAAAAAAATATTTTTTTTCTGAAGTAAACTCCTTCATGCATATGTTCAATGTGTCTACATTGTATAGGCAAAGTATCAAAGTGTTCCATTAAAAGCTGTGGTAAGAGTTGATTGGCCCGTGTATGGCCTATAATAGCATAAGCATAAAACCCTATATTACAAGCCATTTAGAACTACAAAGGGAAATAACTCTAATATAATTGGCCCCTAGCCCTTACTTTTTTGTCATAAGTATTTGTCTTGCATATATGAAGATGTTTGCAAGGTTTGATGAAAATCCAGCAATGACTCTTCAAGATATTAAAAAAACAAAACGTTACGGACAGACGGACGGACGCACACACGCACGCACGGACAACATGAAAACAGTATACCCACCACAAACAAAGTTTGCGGGGGTATATCAAACAAAGTTTGCGGGGGGGGGTATAATGATCAATCTCCATGAAAATATGAAACAGGGCCGGGATCAAGAGTTGGAGACCCCTGGACCTGCAGTCAGACACACTACCGACTGTGCTACACGGCCCAGTGGAAAATGACGATCAGTTCAAACAGTAGTCTTTTATACTGTTATAAGATGACATAACTATATGTAAATGACTTTTATACTGTTATAAGATGATGTAACTATATGTATATGACATACATGTTCACACAAATGCCAAAATGACTATGCTATGTGAAAATGGACTAGGCCCTTATATTTATCTAAATTTGGTCCATATTTCTATAATGCTTCTCACTTTCATTACCACTGCTATGCTGGCTGACCGGATTCCTATTCTAGGATGACAAGATCTGAAGACTGCTGTTTTGGGACAACCAGAATCCTGTCTGCCTACCCTCAATGATAATGGAATGTCCAAACTATATTGTATCAAAGAAAGGGTTACGGTAAATGTTCTTAAATTTCGAACACTTTTCTTTTTCTGTTGGCAAATATAATGATGGTTATCTGGGCTGGAATTCACAAAATCGTTGTCAGAATAGCAAAAAGGGAAAGACCCTGATCAGATTGAAGAAGCAGTCCGACCTGGGTCTGGGCTGTTTGTCTAGGCTTTTTTGGTGGACAACTAGTGTTCAAAATTTTAGAACATTTACTGTAACAAGTGTTCTGCTATATAAACATACCTGTACTGAAGAGAATCTGCATGACTTGTACATCTCTGAAATTAATTCAAACAATAAATTATTCATAAATTCTAATGCACTTGATTTTGTAACGCGATGTCTGATTGGATAACGTCAAAAATTTGCGACAGTATATCCTGCCATATACTGTCGGAAATAGTTTGACATCATTAATTAAGTCACATCTCGTTGGGTGACGTGCGGCTTTATGCGGCTTCCAACGCTCCAATTCAAGACGAAACTGCAGAAGTGCAGTAGAATGGGGATAACCATATTCAAAATTTTCATTTGGGGAGGTATATTGTCGGATATACGTTTGGAAATCAGGTTTTATGGCTCCGCTCGCGCGTCGCCGTAAAACTAAATTTCCGACCGTATATCCGACGATATACCTCCCCAAATAAAAATTTTGAATACAGTTATCGCCTTAATACATGTAGTTCTTTTTCTTTTAAAGCACAATGAATGTCAATGATTGCCTATGCCGATTAGATTACAACAAAGGTTTCAGATCGCCAATATGACCTTGAAGTCAAAGGTTAAGGTCAAATATACTTGAAATCTGACTTGAGGTCATATTTTGACTGAGGGCGTTCATATTTGGCGCAATAATTGCTTATGTGTGCAAATGTGTGTAGATGACAACCAAAGCTACAACCTTGGAGTCATAGGTCAAGGTCAAATATACTTAAAATCTGTCTTGCAGCTTGTAACGTGAACAAACTCCTCTTTTACTTTCTGACCGAGGGTGTTCATATTTGGCACAATGATTGCCCATTGTATGTAGATTCCAAAAAAGGTTTCAGACTACCAATATGACCTTGGAGTCATAGGTCAAGGTCAAATATACTTAAAATCTGTCTTGCAGCTTGTAACGTGAACAAACTCCTCTTTTACTTTCTGACCGAGGGTGTTCATATTTGGCACAATGATTGCCCATTGTATGTAGATTCCAAAAAAGGTTTCAGACTACCAATATGACCTTGGAGTCGAAGGTCATGGTCAAATATACTTATAAGCTGTCTTAATGCTCGTTACGCAAATCTTCCTTCATTTTTAACCTAGGATGTTCATATTTGGCACAATGATTGCCCATGGTATTTAGACTACAACAAAGGTTTCAGAACACCAATATGACCTTGGAGCCAAAGGTCAAGGTCAATTATACTTAAAATCTGTCTTATGACTCGTTACACAAACTCCTCTTTCCTTTTTAGATTGAGGGTGTTCAAATTTGATATAAAATTATATAAGCTCCTGGGATAGAGTGATTGGCTTTTTCATGAAATGAAAAGTGGGATGGATGACCGCATTGCTTGACTTTGTGAAGGACCCGGTAAAGATAAAGAAGCCTTATTTAACGTCGCTTATAATGTAACAGACAACATTAGCTCACGAGCTATTCTGCGACATAACAATTATATCTTTAACAGATACTTACCTGCCTTACTCTATCTTCCTAGCACAACCCCTTTTATGCCAGCGTCAGCAAGGGAGCTGCTAGTACCATTTTTTACACCTTTGGTATGGTGCGGCAGTGGGATTTGAACCGACGACCTCCCGCTCCGAAAGCGGATGCTCTACCAACTGAGCTATCGAGACAGTTCATGCTTCATTGGTGGCAGCAGTACTCTCTGGCATAATGTTCATAATTGAGCGAGCCAGTAAATATAAGAAAGGAACGGAACCAGTTGATCTGTATTCTGTATCAGGCCTTGTGGCACTATCTTCTCAAATGTTAACTTCTCACGATGTAGGTTGGGTGCCTCAAATGTAATGTAAAGATCTGGCGACTTGACCCTGCCGCTTCCTTCACAGGGTCTAGCCAGCTAGGTCTAGAATTCTGCCTTGACAGCGACGTGGTAGAATGTTAACCTCCAAGATCCAGCAGCCCAGGTTAGATCCCAGACTGGGACAAGTTGGAATATATTCGTTGTTTTTGCTTTATGACAATGTTTCCACAGTATTAAAATAACCCATCCAATGACCATTCTGTGTTTTATTCTCCTTCCAAGTGATATGCAGGGCAAGTGCAGATCCAGAGGGGGGGACAGGTGGTCCGGACCCCCCCCCCTGGAAAATCACAAGTTATATGGGTTTCTATAGAGAATAAGCAATTGGACTCCCCCTGGAAAAAGTTGCCCCCCCCCCCCCCCCCCCCCCCCGGAAAATGATGGACCCCTCTGGAAATTTGAAAATGATAGATTTCTCTGAAATTGACCACCTTACATCCTCATCAGAGGTTTAGGTGTACAGGTAGATAGATAGATAGATTTGACCTCTGTAAAATAAGCTGAGGACTAAAAAAACAAAACAAAAAACACGTCAGAGCTTTTTTTTGTCAGACTAGACTGACCTGGACCCCCCCCCCCCCCCCCCCCCCCCCCCCCTGACGAAAATTCCTGGATCCGCGCATGTAGGGCCCTCTCTGGACAGATAGATAATACAGATAGACCAGCTGTAGTGAATTCTCCCGCTGCCATTATGTCTTGAGTGAGTTAAGCCTCTAGTACTAATTCCTAGATGCCGAACAACTGGTGCATTACGAGAATCATAATCAAACGTTATATTTTTTGACATCGCATATAGTCATCGAAAGATCTGCGACAAAGACATCAATCATCATTGTAAACTCACCCAAATTAGTGATGATTGGTATGTTTTAGAGACTTTACACTCTTTGATTAATTTAGCATTGCTAAGTACTCGAAACTTATGCATTTTAAACTGTCAATTATCTTTGTTGATAACGTCCACTTTTCTTGCGTTGTCCCGTTTCATTCGGATCCCATCGGCCAATTCCGTAGACGTAAAATAGAATAGAATATTTTATGGACACACTACCAACAGGCACCCCAAATTACAATACAAGTACAATACATTGACAATATACATTTTTTGTATTAAGAGAAAAATATGATACAGCTGCTGCCCTCAAGTGAGTATGATAATGAGCCTGTGTCTCCACAAAGTAAGTAAGGGTGCAAAGATCAGGAATCGATACAATCAAGTACCACACCTGACCCAGGATACCAAAGGGAAAGTGACAAACTCACAGCAGACACCACAAACAAGAGCCAAGAGGACAGCCCTTTCCCAGCAGGTGACCACAAAGCACATATAAACAGACGCGCACAAAGACATAGCAAACACTCTATGAGAGTGACTCGGCATCAGCATCACAAACAGATTCTCTTTGATTACTCCCTTCACAACCAAACTTTGGAAAACGTTCAGTCAGCAAAATACCTTGGCATAACCATCTCTGATAATATGGATTGGGGTCAACACATTTCAGAGATTTCTTCCAAAGCAACTAAGATACTTGGTTTCCTTCGCAGGAATTTGGCTTTTGCACCTCGGAGTACTAAGGAAGTTGCATACAAAACTTTGGTTCGGCCTAAACTAGAGTATGCAGCACCCATTTGGAGCCCTTACTCAAAACTTCGGATTAATCAGGTAGAGAAAGTTCAGAGGACAGCAGCCCGTTGGACCTGCAGGAGATGGCGTAACAAGTAGTGTCGGTGAGATGCTTGATGAGCTTGAGTGGCCATCTCTTGAGGCCCGTAGGGATCGGTCCTCCCTGCTTCTCTTTCATAAGATACATTCTGGTGCTGTGTCTATAGAAAAAGACAAGTACCTGACCCCTGCTCGCAGTTTGAAATCTACCAGGTCATCACACAGTGCCCAATATTGTAGATACCAGACATACAGTGATGCCCTGAAGAACTCTTTTTTCCCCCGGACTATACCACAGTGGAATAGTCTTTCTCCTTCGGTGGTCAATTCCCAGACTGCTGAGGAGTTTACGGCACTCCTCATTTAGTTAAAAACACAGCCAAAAGATTTTTTTGTTTTTTGTTTTTGTTTTTTTGTTTTGTTTTTGTTTTTTTGTTTTGTTTTTTCTTCAAAATTCCAAAATTGCACTCCCTGGCGTAATGATCATAATTTGATCGTGCCAGTATTAAGAGAAAGAAAGAAACACAAGACAGAACAAAAACATAAAATATCCACAAAAGAAGTACCGCCTTGGAACGGTCAGTAAAATATTTTACTGGAGGGCTTAAACCGGTTTAACGGCGCCAACCTCACCCTTAATTCAGATGTGGATCAAGACACATAGATATTTGGTTTGCATGAAAGACCCCTAACTTATCAATGCATCATCCCCTAAAACATATAAATCAAGATATAACAAGGAGATAAAGCAAAGATAAGGACTCAACAGTAAATAAAACTGAATACCTGAGCAAAAGAAATCCAACAGGTAAACCCCGGTAGGCCTGACAAATAGCCAAAGCATCAGGCCCCTACTTGCGTAAAAGTAAGAATCGGGACAGTAAGGAATGAGCAAAAGTGTTTAGTGTTAGTGTACTGTGTATTATACAGATAAAATTAAAAGTGAAGATAATGATGTAAAATATACAGGCGAATTAATTACCTTGTCCTACAGGGCTGTGCAAGTATCAGTAGGTAAGTGGCAGATCTTCCAGTATACTAGTGTACATGTGTAGCACCATGTAGCTTCATGCACGAGTGGTTTTCCACGTCATGTGATATGGTGACTGGTCACAGGTACAGATACTGCCAGGAATCCAGCCACTCAATCTATGGTATACCAGTCAACGGGTACAACAATAAGTAATTTGAAAGTGGATGTCGATTTCATGGTGGCAATGGGGGCCTGAAGTCAAGCTGTTCTACTGAACAACACCATTACAAAGAGGATAGAAGATAATGGTACCATGACATAACCATAAACTTATAACTAGAATGATGTTTATGAAACACTATGCACCCAACCCTTTGCTTTTCAAGAGATATCTACTCATCATCTTCTGTCAACTGACCAAATTTGAAGCTACACGCTGTAATACTTTTTGAGATATCTTGATTACGAATTTTCAATGCCAAAATATTGCAAAGGGCAATAACTTGAAAAAAATAAAATAACTTTTTTTTTTAATTTTCACCAGGTTATCTACTCATTATCTTCTATAAGCTGACCAAGTTTGAAGCTACCTGCTGTAACAGTTTTTGAGATATCTTGGTTACAAGTTTTCAATGCCGAAATTTGCAAAGGGCATTAACTCAAAAAAATAAAATAACCCTTTTTTTTTTTATTTTCACCAGGTTATCTACTCATTATTCTCTATTACCTGACCAAGATTGAAGCTCATAGCTGTTATAGTTTTCAAGATACATTGATTACAAAAGATCAAATTTGCAAAGGGCAATAACTCAATTTTTTTTTTAAATTTTCACCAGAATATCTACTCATTATCCTCTATTAGCTGACCACGTTTGAAGCTCATTGATGTTATAGTTTCCGAGATATCTTGAATACAAAATGTCATTTTGACCATTTAAAAGGGGCATAACTCCACAAAGGGAGATAATGCAGACTTTAAAAAAATAAGTGTCTTTGCAAAGGGCATTAACTCAAAAAAATAAAATAACCCTTTTTTTTATTTTCACCAGGTTATCTACTCATTATTCTCTATTACCTGACCAAGATTGAAGCTCATAGCTGTTATAGTTTTCAAGATACGTTGATTACAAAAGATCAAATTTGCAAAGGGCAATAACTCAATTTTTTTAAAATTTTCACCAGAATATCTACTCATTATCCTCTATTAGCTGACCACGTTTGAAGCTCATTGATGTTATAGTTTCCGAGATATCTTGAATACAAAATGTCATTGTGACCCTTTAAAAGGGGCATAACTCCACAAAGGGAGATAATGCAGACTTTAAAAAAAATAAGTGTCTATCATTTTTTGATGAGAAATCCATATATGAAATTTCAAAAGTGTCTCTAAATAAATTTTGAACGGACACACAGAAGGAGGCACAGACAAGCCCAAAGCAAAATGCCCCTTCAACTTTTCCAAAGTTGGGGGCATAATAACATGAAGAAAGCCAGTGCTCAAGGGTACACCAGTGGTGCTTCTGAGCACGTCTCTGATGCTGGAATATCATTTTGCGAGTACAGTAAATGTTCTAAAATTTCAAACACTAGTTGCCTGCCAAAAAGGTCTAGACAAACAGCAGAGTGAGACTATTTCTAAAGAAGCAGTCTGATCAGGGCCTTCCCTGTTTGCTATTCTGACTAGCATTTTGTGAATTCAGGTCCTGAAAACAAAAAAAAATATTTGCGAATAGAAAGAGAAAAGTGTTTGAAATTTTAGAACATTTACTGTAATCACCAAGGACCCAGTCAGCAGCCCTTCTCTATACCATTTCCATCTTAATATGTCATCCTGGATATAAGGGTCCAAGACTGGAGCAGCATATCCCAGCTGAAACAATGGCCTTATAATGCTCTTTCTTTGAGATCCAGGTTTTGAGTTTTCAGATTTCTTTGCAAGAATTTTAGAGATTGGATGGCAGAGCTTGGGATTTAGGAGATATGGGGCTTCCAGGAAAGGTCATTTGATTTATCAATCCCAAAGAAATGGGCACAACCTCAAGTGTTTGGTCATGGAGCGTGTATGTTGAAGGTAGGGGATCTGGACCTGATTACATGTATTATCTGGTATTTTGACAAGTTAAATTCCATGTTCATTTAAGCTCTTTCTAGGAGAATGTTGAGATCAGCTTAAAGTTGGTGAGACTGACTGCAGTTTTTAAACTAGAATTGGTTTTTCTACAAAAAAGATGTCTCCCCCACCCCCTTTGGTGTCATAAAGATCCAAATGTCACTACTAGTAAATGCAATTTCAAACTGAGGATTACAGCCAAATGTCATGAACATCTTAAGACCTTGACAAAAACACCTACAAAGTTTCAAAAACATTCCGCTTAAACTGTATCACAAGATACCCAGTGTCTATATGCTTTAAGCCAAAAGGTGACTAAGTTCAAACTATGAAAAAAGTGACAAAATTAACATGAAGATTACAGCCAAAAGTCATGCGCATCTTTAGACCTTGACAAAAACACCTGCAAAGTTTCAAAAAGATCAAACTAAAACTGTAGGAGGAGTTGCCTTCACAAGATACCAAGTGTCAGTATGCTTCAAGCCAAAAAATGCCTAGGTTAAAATTGAGAATAAAGTGACAAAAAATAATCTAAGGGTTACAGCCAAACGTCATGCACATCTTCAGACCTTGACAAAAACACCTGTAAAGTTTCAAAAAGATCCAACCTAAACTGTAGGAGGAGTTCGGTTCACAAGATACCCAGTGTCTATATGCTTTAAGCCAAAATACTGCGAAAAAAAATCAAAAAAAAAATCAGAGTATTACAGCCAAACCTCATGCACATCTTCAGACCTTGACAAAAACACCTGCAAAGTTTCAAAAAGATCCAGCTAAAACTGTAGAAGTAGTTGCGTTCGCAAGAAATTGAAACACTTCGTGACAGTCAGACAGATGGATGGAAGGGGAAAAACAATATGTCTCCCCACCCTGACTTGGGGAGACATAAATAGCTATAGGCTGCTGTATCATCGGCAAATAGTCTTATCTGTGAATTTTTATCTTATCTGGCAGGTGGCTTACATGTATGTAGATCAGAAAAGGAGTTTGTCCCAGTACAGAGCCTTAATAGACACTAGTACTCACCGTGTAGCATCGACTCCGGAACTTGCTACCAACTTTATCGATTATAAACAAATGGCAGGCATGACGACGGTAAGAAAAAGCTGTTATTATACTGTTTTATCACGGCGTTATGCGTTAAGATGGATATATTTTTATCTGAACATATTTATCTTTGAAATATACACCCAACAATGATATGAAAGGGATTTTTAGTTGACTTTTTTACTGTAATTGTAGCTGCCTGGTACCGCGAAAACTCATGTCAGCTTCAAAACTCGCCTTGTAATCTTGTAAGTGGAAGATGCCAATTCAATCCGCTATTATGCACATGTATTGACATCACTAGTGTATACATTGAAGCAAAAGTTTTCTCCAAAAACTAACGGAGCTGGATATAATTAAGAGAAATTTCCGACGACTTGAGTACGGCAATTTGCGACACAACACAGAATCACAGGACGGCGTCTTGCTAGTGAACAGTACGGCGACTTATTTTGAAAATGATAGAATTCTTCTCGAAGAAGCTGCCGTTGGGAACCAACCAATGTCCGTAATGATCCAAGAGGGCCAGTATAGTATATTATCGATACATAGTACAAATTTGTGAAAGTATTCAATCAGATGTTCTCGTGTTTTACTATACTGAGCGTGACGTTGAAAGGTGACGTCATAAGACATTATTTGTGATGAAATCGGAAATGTTATTTATGGGTCAGCATTAAAACACCAAACTTCCACCAATCTTGACTTCATTTTCCCTGTCCCATCACACACTCCAGCACACCAACTCAACTTGCCCAGATAAATGAAACACTTTGACAAATTAAAACCGTTGCCTCGTGTACTAACATAGGGGAGACCGGGGCAAAATGATACATGAGGCAAAAAGAAACAGCGCGATTTTTCAAACGATGATGCCATATATTACGTTTCTTACTCAAACTGAATGCGCATTTTGAAATCCGCCATATTATAAGAAAGGCTCAGCCAAAACAGAGCAAAGTTAAGCTTTTTATATAAACAATTGACTTTTGAGGCACCCTGAGTAAATTTCGAAGGTATCAGTTATTTTATGAATGTGAAAAATGTGGTAGATATATGTTTTAATTGTTTCGTGTAAATTGAACAATATAGATACTGATATGTCTCCAAATAATCAGAACTATTGTGGGGTGTCGTATTTTTGAATTGTTACGAGAACAGTAAACAAGAGGTCACTGGGGCAAAATGATACAGCGTGGTTGGGGAAAAATGATACAGTCTGAAATAATCTAATTTGACTCTGTTTTAAAGCATTTTCAAGATACTTTTATCGAAACTGTCTATTCCTATCACGGGAAAATTAAATGACACTGCTATGTCAGAAAGGTACCATTTTATTTTTTAGAATGTTAAAAATGGGTGGCCAACTGTATCATTTTGCCCCGTGGCAAAACATAAAAAACATAAATGGAAACAAATGTGACTCAGAAAATTCAGAAAACTGTTCGTGTTCAATCATATTTCCGTGGCGATATATAGCATTATAAATTGTTTAATCGTGTTTATAGTTATTTCTGTGCTACGTCTTGAATATTTGAATCTGAGATGAGAAAAGTCTTACTGTTTCATTTTGCCCCATGTACTGTATCATTTTGCCCCGTGCACGGGGCAAAATGATACAGCTGACCACACATTTTGAATGCTTGATTTCAAGCACTAATGCCACTTTGTGCCTATTTTTCTTTCTCTCAAGTTGTAGCTAATACTTGACACTGTATTATACATTTAAAAACAATAAGATATATCCAGTCATAAAAGCAGGAAAAAAATATTTTAAAAAAGTGGATCATTTTGCCCCGGTCTCCCCTACTTGCCGGGGAGGGGGGGGGGGGGGGGAAGAGGGAGGACTCTGATATTCTCACACATAATGATGAGCCGTGACATAATATTTCCAACAATGTGGTATGTGCGACCAGCAAAGGCTCAGACCAGCCTGCGCATATGCGCAGACTGATCAGAGCCTTTGCTAGTCACTTAAATACTCTATAGCTGTTCAGCTACTGATCGAACATAATTGGAGTTTTTAAGCTTAAAGGATGGCTGTACAGGCTCGTCTGAGTCCATACCTGCCAAATGCCACATTGTTGGAAATCACATGTCATGGCTCATATGTAGGCTCAGACCATTTTTGGGGTACAAAATCTTTTCATTTCAATATTTTTGGGATTTTCATGTATACATTGTATATGTATAAATGAAAGTATCCCCCCCCCCCCCCACACACACACAAACACTGGGCATACATGTACGTCTAAGTGCACCAGGGTTTGGTGCTCATCGCATTTGCGCATGCGCGGATCCAGATTTTCACATTTTTCGTCTGCTTATGTCACAGAGGGGCCCATATGCTTAGGTCCCTTACCGGTTTCTTTACTATAGTACTTGTATTAATCGCCCTGTGAGAGGCCCACGCATGATGCGCAAAAGTCTGCTTTAAAGGTTGTGGTTATCCTGGTCGTGAGATTGTATGGAATACGTGCTGGTTAGTTTGCGGTTGAGCCTGGCCCGATATGGTTTTGTGGAGGTTTGGGGGTGCTTCCACGGACCCTCTTGTATTGTACTGAAAATGTTGCAGGTATTCATGCGTGTATCCGGGGGAGGGGGCAGGGGTCTCTGGATCCCCCTGAAAATCGCAGAAATATAGTATACCCTTGCAATGCTGGTCCAGTGAAGAATCACAAAGTTGCCAACTTAGCATTCAATGTTGGGTGCCAGCAAATTCAATGGCGTTTCGCTGGTGGCTCGATGTCGTCACGCTAACAGTGTCCCCTGTCAAAAAGTAAAAGTTGGACCCCTCTGCCAAAATATCATGCCTCCCACACAAGTATTGAGGCTTAACACCCCCTCCCCCCTAAGCTTCCTAGCTACGCCTATGTGGTTTTCGTCTTGGTGTAAGCGGAGTCGTTTTAACTGAGTTCAATTGGCTTTGTGGTTGTGGGCTTCGGCTCGTATTATCACTTAATTATTTCCCTTACTAGTAACACAAGTTTAAATTTTTACAAAAAAATCTTGGTCTACGCTTAACAATTCATTTTTTCCAACCCTGGCTGGGTGTCTAATCTCGATGCACTTACAATACAATTCAAGTCGAAATCGAGAGTACAGGTTAATTTTACAATTTGTAATAAGAGGAGTGGAAATATTATGTTCAAATATCCACCCACGGTTGAAGAAATTAACCAAAGCACCACATTAAACCAGCCTTTCTAAATAGAATTTACTGTCCTGCCAGCTAAGAGTGACAGTGAGAGCAACCTCCAGCGGCATCTTCTAACATGAGGTGTACTGTACACGTTAATGTTTAACATTGTACTAGCATTTTACTATATACTTAGCAATTGTAAACAACATATAACGTCACTGTCACTCTTGGTTGGTACGACAGTCGCTAATCATTAAAATTTGGGCTAAAAAATCGCTAATCAGTAAAATTTAGACCCAAAAATCGCTAATCAGTAAAATTTACGCCCAAAAATCACCTGATCAGTAAAATTTACACCTAAAAATTAGTAATCAGAAAAATTAAGACCCAAAATTCAGTATCTATAAAAAATAGCCCCCAAAATCGGTTATCAGTAACGGTTTATTGTAAAAACGAATTGGAATAACTTTCTTCCATCGAAAACGCGCCATTTCGATATTTGGTATTTTTCGCCCAAAAATCGCTAATCATTAAATTTTAGGTCGAAATTCGCTAATCACTAGCACTTAACATTCCGCTATTTGGTAAACACAGGGGGTTAACTCAGTCACAGTGCGAGGTGATTCTTTATGAAAGTTGTCAATGATGCTTTATGAAAGGGTTACAGATGCTTTATGATTTCCTTAATCAGTATAAGGTAGGTGATGGGAAAACGCATTAAACGTAAGATTCTCGAAGCCAGAAAGTATTTTATTTTTACTAATTCATATAATTGAAACGCTAATGGTTTTACTCTGTTAGTCTTTGCGATGATGGTTTATGTGTCAGGGATTAATGAGCGGTTTAATTTAGATATTGTTAAAACCCATAACAAAAATCAGTATATTTATCAAAGTACATATTCCATCAAAGATAGTGTGCATACAACTTCAAGTTCAATCTGAATGTGTTTGAAAAAATCAATTTTCTCCTCATGTAAAACTATAAAGGGCTTATTTTAAATGACTAATATTGACAAGCCGAAAAAAGTGGTAAAGAATCAGTAACATATTTTGGTAACAGGTTCTTTACCTGTACGAATGATTGATAACTGGTTCTTTATGAAAGGGTTCGGATGCTTTATGAAAGAATTTGGAAAGATGTTAATGGTTTTAGAATCAAATATCAAGGCAATTAGACCTTGTACTGAAGCCCTGACTTATTTATTGATTGAATTAAGACTTAACGGCCCAGTCAACAATATTCCTGTCATGTTGGGACTCCTCCAAGAGACGGGGAGAGACTAAAAGGGCCCAATCCCATTCAAATTTGCCCCAAGTCAAGCAAATCACGCCCTATCATTACAATTAAGGTTAAGATTTATTTCAATATTATATCAGTGATGCTGAGACATAGTCTCTGATTTTGTTAAATTTAACTGTAGTTTGATTTGAGGCAACTGACTGACTGCAATCAGACTCGCCATAGCCTCCCACCTTTGCTCATATAAATAGTATAAAACAGGCATCTGAGCCAGCACGTGAGGTTTTGGTTCAGTGACGAAGGCTCAAGCCAAATTTTGAGGGAAAAGGGAGAAAAAAAAAGAAAATATTGGGGAACATCGAACATAAGAAAATTTAGACTTGGGGAACAGGGGAACAAACCAAATTATTTCAGGGGAACAAGAGAACAGGTACCCCCCCCCCCCAAGGTAGTGTGGGGGTCAAAAGGAAAATTTTGGGTGTCATTCGTGCGAAAAGCGATGGCCCTGGCGAGTCTGCACGTTTGAGTCTCGCGTAAGCCTTCGTCAATGAACCTAAACCTCACGTGCTGGCTCAAATGCCTGTTTTATACTATTTATATGAGCAAAGGAGGGAGGCTATGGCGAGTCTGCACATTTGCTTTGTCTTGTCTGGGCCTTCGTCACAAATGGCGATTGAATGCCATTTTATGCAAGCAGCGAAGGCTCTTCTGAGTCTTCACATTTGCACAGGCTTACCTTAGCCTTCGCCACTGTACAAAATCTCATGTGCTGCCTTAAAAGCGATTTGTGTGCTATTCACGCCAGCAGCGAGTACTCTGGTGAGTCTGTACATTTGCGCAGGCATAGTCATTGGACAATACGATTAGTATCAAGATCTATTGTGCTTGCAGCGTAGGCTCTGGGGTGTCTGCAACTTTGCACAGGCTCGCCTGAGCCTTCGTAACAGTACCAAAATATCATGTGCTGGCTCAGATGGCGATTTGTGCACCGTTTATGTGAACAGCGAATGCTGTGGTGAGTCTGCACCAGCAACCACGTCACATCTGTGCAACCATCAGTGCGTTGTATCAATGCGTCAAAAAATGCTCCCAGTGCGTTGTAATAAAATTCCTCAATAAATCATTTGCTAGTTTATCAAGAAAAAAAAATACAAAGTGGTAATCGTTTATTGGATGTTATTTCATGAAAATATGATAACAGCTGCGCTTAGACATGCAGATTTACCTAAATTTAGGCAGTTACACTAGTAAAAAGCACCTGTCACGGCAAAACTCCAGAACTGTGTTGGATTTGCCATTCAAACCGTGAATTAAATCACCAATTGCTTGGCAGCGCCATAAACTGTAATCTTACCGACGGTCTGTGCGCCTGGTGTCATCACAAATAAAATAAATGCAAGCTTATAAATAAATCATAAAGTCAACAGGTATAGATTTTGTTTACCTTTTCCGCCATTTTACGCCACCACCAGTGCTGAAATAAGCCACCACCAGTTCGTTGTAGCAACCACCGGTGCTTTTACATTGACCAGTGTAGACAACAACTATTTACATGTTTTGATTCTCAAAAGAAACGTCTAATTTAGACGGTTCTTTTGAGTACCCAAATAAAATACAAAATGATTTTTTTTCAAAATTCGCAAACTTGCCTCGCCTAATGATATAATCATTAGAATCTAACAAATAACCTATAAAAAGTAGACTATTTGTGGACCCTGTCCCAGACGCCAGATTTCTCGTCCTAGATACCCGCAGTTGCAATTATAGTCCTCTTCGCTGGAGTTGTTTACTCATAATTTGAAAACGAAACAACATCTAGCAATGCACAAAGCTCGTGCAGTATTGAGATTAAACATACCGGGTAGGCGGCAATTGAAAACGCTCTTAAGGATATTCATCTGGCCAATATGGCGTGGTGGCTAAAATCTGTGGGTGCTTTGAATTTTGCACTGTCACAAGAATAATGTCCAATTTCGCTCTAAATTTCAGAAATAATCATAAGATATATGTAATATAGTTTACAATTTTGCTGCTGAATGAAATATACACAAACAATAAATAAGTCAAATATTACCTTGAACTTGGTCAATGTTTGCACACAGAATTCTCCTATTTACCTCCTTCAGAAATTTAAGTTTTTTGCACAAACATGTAGTGTGATATGTGATCTAGTACAGCTGGAATTTAAAATTTACAAAATTTTATTCATAAGGTCACTTTACTTGCTAATCCTATAACACCTAACACTCATATATAATAGCCATTGACAATAATATACATGTCAGTTATACAGGTAAGTAAGTTTACATACACGTCCACTAATCTATCTCCTTCTTCTGCAAATACAATGAATACAAAAACATGAGCGGAGATTCGTGTATAATGGAGCTTTTTGGTTTCTGTAAAGGCGGTAACTTTAATATTCATATCTGGGCGTGGTTCGGCTCTTTCATCTGCTCAAAAAGGGAAATCAGGTTCTATCTATTGGTAAAGAGTTATTGAGTTGTTTTAGCGATGCAAACAAGCGTGATTTTCATGAAAATCCTGACCATATATACACTGAACTTAAGTTTATTAACCGTTTAAGTGTATATTACAGAAAGTCGTATGCCTATGTCGTCTGCTGAAATATTTGAAGACCATTCGATATACAGCGTAGATCCAGATCAGACTGCTTCTATAGGATTAGTCTGGTCTGGGTCCACATTGTATGCTTCTATATTTATGTTAACCAATAAACAGACATTTTTCGATGCAGTTATTTTGCTGGTGTTTTAAGGGTTAATTCATATGATTTGTGTCTTAGCTGAGGTGTTCTGGCGCAAGATGATAGTTACTTTCAAAACCACGCCTCATTTTCAACTAATACCTATGTCTTTAGAAGGTTGACCAGTACTAATTTCCCATTCATGAGGTGCCGCTGTTACCAGTACCCCAAAAGTCCTATAATAGGTAATATCGTGTTCTCTGGTCACTATCTATATCTTGCACTCTGAGAGTTATTTTATAAAAACCTGGAGAATGGTATTCGATGGGCCAGTGACATAACTTAAATTAGGCTACCTGTGGGCGCTTCAGAAGGCTATCATTTCTAATTAATATAGAATATGTTTCTCTTAAGATCACTTTTGTCTCAGCAACATAGGTTAACAAATAGTTAAGATAAAGGCCATATTTTAAATAGAATTTCATATCTTTCGGCAGTCTTCATTGTTTGAAAATTACTGATTTGGGTGTTTCCAGCCTTTAAGGTGTTAATGTTCAAAGAGGTTGTGGTAGGTTTAGCGTTCCGAACAAGTACTACTCTAATTCTAGTCTAACTCCTAGACCTTGATGTTTTTGTCAATTTTACTTTACGTTTCATTAATTATAAATTGATTTTATATAGCCAGTCTCATCTCTTTCTCTCTTTGACATCAAGTATCCACACCTAATCACAAATATTGCTATCATAGAGGAAAGAGGGAGATTAAAGAAATTATTATTTCAAAATGAAATTATCATTTATGAAAAAGAATACGATATCAGACTAGTGGCTAGTCTACTCTAATTCTTACTTGAGTGTATGGTACTTAAGAACCTCCTTTGAACGCCGACAGACCTTTCCAGCTAAGCCGGTGATCTCAAATTTGGTGTGGGTCTTCGATTGAGAAGCGAAATGTCTGGCAAGACTATGCATTTGTACAGGTTCGCCTAAGCTTTTGTTGCTCTATAATGAGAGAGGGGTCATACTCTCATGTGCTGGCTCATTTATGGTGTGTGCGTTTTACAGAGCTTTTATAGCGCAAATTCTGAAGCCATGTCATCCTACTAAACAGAGCTCTAGATTGGCAGGGTTTTAGCGTATAATTGTGAATACTTCGATATCTATCGGCCCAAATATTTGTGTTGGGTGCTTAAAAGAACCGTCTTCTTGAAACGGCTCTTTTGAGAAGCCACAACATATGCTTACTTGAGAAATAAGAAAATAAAGATTTAATGGTGCCCTATTGGCAAGGGTCTGCTTAATGTGAGTATGCATTCCCCGAGTTGATTCTGATCAGCCTGAGCATCATCACAGTCGTACCATAAGCAATTGGGGATAATTAGCAAATGCCACACTCACAGACAACAGACGATCCATGGCAACAAGTGGAAGAGACACAAGGTAATTGCAGCCACACGACAGCAAGCACAATAAAGCAACCAGCTGTCTCTTCTTCATCCAGATGATTGCAATAGTATATACTTAATTAAGTAAGTGCACTTAAGACAAATGCCCTTTTTCACTGTCTAAGGACCTTAATTTGCTTAAGCAGTCAACAGAGACTCTATCAGACTGTAGGCATCAGCAGGATTCCGCATGTAAAATTTGAGTATGACTTCATTTTCATTTGTGAGAGCTGCTTTTTGCGTTTCTGCATTATATTATACTTCCCTTTATACAGTCACTGTCAACTAAGCTCTAGGATCTGATGCGATATGTGTTTAACTAAATGTGCTTGTACGAAGTACAAAATCAGTCTGATCACCTGTACTGTAGAATGGAATGTGTGAGCTGGTACCAAAAGAGGTGACGGCTAAGCTGCTATATTTTTCTTTTTATTAAACCTTGCACTTTTCTGTGTTGCTCTGTTCATTGTCCAAAACAATACAAACTTTTAGACTAAAGCTTTTGAGGCCCCTCTACCAGTAGCTGCTTAGCTTCCACTAAAAACCTCTTGTTTTTCAGTGCATGGAGTCTAACTGGTGAATTTATTGTTCATGCATTAAATGATGTGTCATTTTCAGTGTGTTGCACAATGAGGACCATGGTCATCAGTCTGGCAGTTTGCACACACGTTTTACTTCATTGTCGTTCATTGACTTTTAAAAAAACGCTGTGTCATTTTTTTGCGTTAAATGTCAATTCCTGTATTGAAATGTATATCACGCACTAATATAAAATGTTTATTTTATTTATTGCCTAAGCTTCTCTTCAATTTCTTAATTTGATTATAACCTTTGGCATTAATAGTCATATTGAATCCAATGCTGTGAAAGCTCACACGCTCTTATGTAAGCATTCCTTTCCATTGAATCCAGTGCGCAGGCATCATGCCACAGACGAATGAGAAGCTAAATGAGCAATCGAACAACCATCTCCGAATTTTGAAACATCTAAGAACATGAGAGTAATTGTAATCGCGTAGTCGATGGGGTGCCATCGCAAGCACCCCACGTTCTCGAGAAAATTCAATGATAATTGACCTATTAACTATACCCTATTAAGGTCACAAGTTTGACCATAGGGTGAACATTTAACTTGTTCCCCGTTCTGCTCACCATCCCCTTCAATTTGATATGCCACACGACCATGTTTGGAAAAAATGACCCACAAGCAACCCCAAGACCCACCCCTAGAGTATGACCCAGGCGACATAATGAAAATCCCATTTCTTTTATTTTTGAGAACAAACATAAAGTTTGGTATAAAATCTTTAAAATTGACTTTTCGAATCTGATAGTTGACCTTTTAACCCTCCCCGGGGCCCCAGGGGGATGGCCCAAAAAAAGTGCTGCCGCACACCCCACTCATATGAAAATCTCGCACACCAAACTTGGTTGGATTTCGTCCAATGGTTAAGGAGGATAGAGCATAACATACAGACGGACTGACGGACGAACGGACAGACAGGCAGAGGCGATTACAATACCCCCTTTAAAAAGGGGTGGGGTTGTGATAATAAATAAGAACACCATGTTACGTGCACTAATTGGATTCCGCTTTATATTCATACTTGGAAGCCCGGCTCATAAATATGTATTACAATTATACATGTAGGTATTATTTGTATTTTCCTATTCAGGATATGGATTGGTAGCCCTGTTTACAGGTGTAGATAAACATGTACATTATGCCTGGTCGGCTATTATATGAGTGTTATGTACTATCGGATTAGCAAGAAAAGTGACCTTTTGAATTAAATTTTGTTAAATTTAAATTCCAGCTGTACTAGATCACATATCACACTACATGTTTGTGCAAAAAACTTAAATTTCTGATGGAGGAAAATAGGAGAATTCTGTGTGCAAAAATTGACCAAGTTCAAGGTAATATTTGACTTACTTACTGTTTGTGTATATTTCATTCAGCAACAAAATTGTAAACTATATTACATATATCTTATGGTTATTTCTGAAATTCAGGGCGAAATTGGGCATTGTTCTTGTGACAGCGCAAAATTCAAAGCACCCGCAGATTTTAGCCACCACGCCATATTGGCCAGATGAATATCCTTAACAATCGACGAACGCGGATAATAATCGCAAGAAACGGTGTTTACGAATGCCAGTCGGGCGACAAATGACAATAGAAAACCCTGTTTTATCGATTTTTGATCTGCGTTCGTCGATAGTATTAACGTTTTCGATTGTCACCTACCTGGTGTGATAAAGAAAAGTGTACGGCTTTTGTGTCTGTGCGGGCGATAATCCTCACTTACGCTAACGGCACATCTAAAGTTTTGGCCATTAAAAAGCCAAGCTTCATTGGTTCTTTCATGTATATGCGAACATTATCCTTTTATGCATTATCCAAGTCACATACCTGAGGGTCTGGATGGGGGGGGGTCTGGTATTCACTATTCATTAAAAATTTAGCCAATTATTCATCTCATTAAAATTTTGGGTAATTCATTAAAATAAGACCAATTATTCATTATAGGTAAGAAAGGTGGCAAAGTAATCTGATTATTCACTATTCATTAATTTTTTCTTCAATTCATTTAAAAAATAGGATTATTCATTATTTTTTAGGATCTCATTATTCACTATTCATTATTTTTTTTGCTCATTATTCACTATTCACTATAAAAAAGGGCCATTATTCACTAATCATTTTACCCCATCCAGACCCTCATACCTCGGGGAAAGGGTGCGTATGATTATGGGGAGGGGGTACCTTCAAGTGCTCTTTCTACAAAGGCTTGGTCCCCCTTCCCCGCATCCCGACAAAAATTTCAGGATCCGCCCTTGAATAGCGTTTGATGTAGCACGAAAAGTGATTAAAGCATACAAGCTGGCGCCAAGGCGCTCCGTGCATTTTCTTCTTGAGCTATAAAAGCTAGCTAGACTTAAAATATTGGGTGTAGTTTTTAACAAGAAAAGATATGGCATTAAGTGCCATATCAATGAACTCGGCTTTAGCAGATAAAGAGTTCGTTCTTTCATTACATCACAAGCTACATGTGAGTACATGTATCAACAAACCGAATGATGTAGGCCTACACAAACACAATCAATCCATTATTCGCTCAATCAATCAATCATTTTACATAAACAACAATGAAACCTCCCTCCGTGATGAAACTATCTCCAGGTATGTATTCAAAGAAGGAGTCTTATAAGACAGAATCGCATAAGGCAAATCTTACCGTTTAAGTTGAGGCCTTTAACTGCTCATATACGCATGTAAGGAACTTATAGAGCATGGTTTTTGGCTCTGTATTTGAAAACAGAATAGACCTTGAGATTACCGAAATTTGCTTTATTTACCAGACGCCTATATAATGTTTAAAGCCGCGAGAACCCCGGCTTTGTTAAAAGCAGGGACCACCCTGAGAGCCCGCACAGTCCCATCGGCGCCCTTGTTTTTGGAACTCGGGATCTGTTCAACATCAGCTATTCTAGAGAGTTATATCTGTTTTCGAAATTTCTACACTTTGAAGAAATAGTTCGTGTGAAAATCGCTGTTTACTTTGAAATTATAGTGATTGAAGCATATACCAAGTTTTAATTATTCAATATTATATCTTTTGTTGCCAATTTTCGCTCGAAAATAGAATACTTACTGAGTTATTGGTGTTTTTGCAAATTGAAAAGCTGACCTGTCACTTTTAAACGGTTATTCGGTCATTTCAGGAACAGTAACTCTTATTTAATTGTTTTCTATGAATGGACACTGCATACCAGCGTGATGCGCGTATGAATATCGCTGTTAATCAGGTCAACCACGCCTCGTAGTGTATTCCAATGAATGGAAATAAGCCGTTTCATGATAAAACCTGCCTTTCAGAATTTTAAAAGACTACTCTGTTTAATACAGGGGCTATAGTTAGTCTCAGAAATTTGATGTCGCAAGTTGAGCTATCATACCTTACATGTATAACCAACAGCAGTGTGCACATGCTGGTCATTGCATAAGGATATATCTCAGTCACGCATACATGTCATAAACTGAGTGACCTGGCGCTTTCACATCGTTCCTTGATTAGATTTCTTGTAAATGTTATAGTATTTGGGCCAGCTCATTTAATTTATCACACCCTTTAAACAAGTAAGCGCAGCCATCCACTATATTTCGGTCTCTGTATTCTTCCTGTGTGTACAAGCAGCTTGTCTTCGCTGTTCATATAAACATAAATACGGCAGATACCGTAATGCATTTAACATGCGAGAAGTAATCATGCATGGACAGCCATCAAGTGGGTCTATGCACCTAATTTTCGGCCCATATGTTCGTCCAAATGGTGCCTGCTTAAGTCGTCTGCTGCACATAGTTGTTAACTGTATTTGCTTATGTTAGTACAGAGGGAAACTCCAAGTGTTCAAGTGTTTAATAGATTCGGATCTGGAATGCTCTCTTTTCAGTACATATTTTTGTCCACAAACATTATTTGCCAGATTGTTGTTAGTTATTTCCCTGTAAGTGTTCTTGCTAGTATGCACGCATGTGCAGTCTGTTCTTGAGCTTTCGGTACTCGGCCTGGGTAGTGTTTAATGCAGACAGATCTTTGGAAATTTATATAAAAAATAAAAGAAAGTCAGCACCTATTTGTGTACACAGAAAATAGCCCAGTTTTGTTTGGATATTTTGTACTAGTGAACGTTCTTGCGAGAATGCGCGCATGTACGATTTTGTGGAAAAATCAATGCAGTCGGAACTTGGCAAGTTTATAAAACAATCAGATCCTATCAGAATATGCCGAAACGACCCACCCTAAAACCAGGCCGAAAACGACCCAGCCGAAACTACCCACGCCGGAAACCTATGTTTAATGAATGTGCTACGTCTGCTTTCCAGCGTCAAGGCAGTTACCTGGTCATTGCTACCACGCCATAGCGGCTTCTTTGATCTTAAACATTGCTATCAGCGAGCCTCTGCTCCAACATAAGCAGAAAGTTTGGTCCCAGATCTGGTCCGACAAAGAGTTTTAAATTGATCAAAACCTGACGGTTTTCCATACATTTGAATCTACAGGTAAAAACAAAGGCGCCGATGGGACTGCGCAGGCGCTCAGTGTGGTCCCTGCCTTTAACAAAGTCGGGGTTCTCGCGGCTTTAAACATTATATAGGCGTCTGGTAAATAAAGCGAGTTTCGATTATCTCAAGGTCTATTCTGTTTTCAAATACAGAGCCAAAAGCCATGCTCTATAAGTTCCTTCCATGTGTATATGAGCAGTTAAAGGCCTCAACTTAAACGGTAAGATTTGCCTAATGCGATTCTGTCTTATAAGACACCTTTTTTGAATAAATACCTGGAGATAGTTTCATCACGGAGGGAGGTTTCATTGTTGTTTATGATGATTGGTTGATTGAGTGAATAATTGATTGATTGTGTTTGTGTACATCATTCGGTTTGTTGATACATTTACTCATTTTAAAACATGTACATGTAGCTTGTGATGTAATGAAAGAACGAACTCTTTATCTACTAGAGCCGAGTTCATTGATATGGCACTTAATGCCATATCTTTTCTTGTTACATGTAGATTCAAATGTATGATAAAAGAAGTCAGTCTGCTTATGTTATCAGCAGAGACTCGCTTATAGCAATGTTTAAGATCAAAGAAGCCGCTATGGGTTCTGTTGCACGACGTGGTAGCAATGACCAGTGACCTATATATCGGTCACTGCCTTGACGCTGGAAAGCGGATGTAGTACATTCATTAAACATAGGTTTCCGGCCGTGGGTAGTTTCGGCTGGGTCGTTTTCGGCCTGGTTTTAGGGTGGGTCGTTTCAGCATATTCTGATAGGATCTGATTGTTTTATAAACTTGCCAAAGTTCCGACTGCTTGATTTTTCCACGAAATCGTACACGCGCGCATTCTCGCAAGAGCCTTCACTAGTACAAACTGGGCTCTTTTCTGAAATGATTATTGTGTACAAAAATAGGTGCTGACTTTCTTTTATTTATTTATTTTTTATATAAATTTCCAAAGATCCGTCTGCATTAAACACTACCCAGGCCGAGTACCGAAAGCTCAAGAACAGACTGTACATGCGTGCATACTAGCAAGAACACTTACAGGGAAATAACTAACAACAATTGGGCAAATAATGTTTGTGGACAAAAATATGTACTGAAAAGAGAGCATTCCAGATCCGACTCTATTGAACACTTGGAGTTTTCCTCTGTACTAACATAAGCGAATAAAGGTTTCAACTATGAGCAGCAGACGACTTAAGCAGGCACCATTTGGACGAACATATGGGCCGAAAATTAGGTGCATAGACCCACTTGATGGCTGTGCATGCATGATTACTTCACGCATGTTAAATGCATTACGGTATCTGCCGCATTTATGTTTATATGAACAGCGTACACGCAGGAAGAATACAGAGACCGAAATATAGTGGATGGCTCCGCTTTCATGTTTAAAGGGTGTGATAAATTAAATGAGCTGGCCCATTACTATAACATTTACAAGAAATCTAATCAAGGAACGATGTGAAAGCGCCAGGTCATTCAGTTTATGATATGTATGCGTGACTGAGATATATCCTTATGCAATGACCAGCATGTGCACACTGCTGTTGGTTATACATGTAAGGTATGATAGCTCAACTTGCGACATCAAATTTCTGAAAACCAACTAAAGCCCCTGTATTAAACAGAGTACTCAGTCTTTTAAAATTCTGAAAGGCAGGTTTTATCATGAAACGACTTATTTTCATTCATTGGAATACACTACGAGGCGTGGTTGACCTGATTAACAGCGATATTCATACGCGCATCACGCTGGTATGCAGTGTCCATTCATAGAAAACAATTTAATAAGAGTAACTGTTCCTGAAATGACCGAATAACCGTTAAAAAGTGAAAAAGGAGCTTCCCAGTTCGCAAAAACACCATTAACTCAGTAAAAGTTCAACTTTCGAATGAAAATCGGCAACGATAGACATATATTTGAATAACTGCACTGTGGTTTATGTTTCACTCACTATCATTTCAAATCAAACAGCCATTTTAACACGAACTATTTCTTCAAAGTGTAGAAATTTCGAAAACAGATATAACTCTCTAGAATAAATGATATTGAACAGATCCCGAGTTCCAAAAATTGACAGAAAACAACATAGATGCGGACAAATCTGCACCATCTGTCTGCAAAAATGCAAAAACATGTCTTCATTCGGTGATTGACAATCAAGCATAAAAGTCAAAGGATGACTGGGCTTACGTCTGATGCAACCTCAAAAAGCTAGCCAAAAACTGCATTTGATCATTACACCCAAGTCGGCTGCTGCATATATTTGTTTAGATTATTGACAATTATATTAGCACAGAAGCAAAATGCACCAGTCTGTTCTGGGTCTACATTGTTTGCCTAAGAGGCTTCAAAAACATTCAGCATACGACAAAAGCAGACAGCTTTTGTTGTAATTGGCAAGAGGATCAAATTATCGATGTCCATGCACGTTAGAAGAAAATATTTCTAGTCTTACCATATAATAAACGGTTTTTTTGGGCGAGGTACTTCTATTAAAGAGCGGACACGATTAAATTGCAAAATCTACAATTTTCCTTTTTAACGGGTCATGTATATATATTTTTTTTAAAAAAAGGGTAAAACAGAGTTAAAGTCCTTGTGTATTACACGTCGTCTTATGTTGATTGATATCTGTTTCATGAAGATGTCTTAAACTGTTATTGAGATACAGAGAGGACTCGAAGCACGTATGATCGATGGACAGACATCTGAGTTGAAGTTGTTACCTCGAACTTGGGAGATAGTGGCTGAGAGTTGTGCCAATACATTAGATTCCGGACCAGGTTTGAGCCAAAGTTGTGTCCTTGACTTTGGGAGTTGGTGATTAAGTGTTGTATGCGACACACCTTCGTGGGATCAGTTATAACCATGTGAAGTTATAATCAAAATATAATGAGATTGGCCTACCCGGGCACGAAACCCATATTTACAGCGCGGCTCACAGATTTTGGGTCAATGCTGTAACTAAATTGAGCCGTGACATATGATTTCCAACAATGTGGCATTTTGACACGTGTAGACTCAAACGAGCCTGTGCAGCCTCCTGTTAAGCTTAGAAACTTCAAATGATATTCAATCAGTAGCTTAAAGCTCATATAATAATCAAGCGACTAGCAAAGGCTCTGATCAGACTGCGCGTATGCGCAGGCTGATCTGAGGCTTTGCTGGTCGCACAAATAACATTGTTGGAAATCTCATGTCACGGCTCAATTATTGATATCGATACATATGCACTTCCGAGAGTAACCCTGTCTTTGGTGGTTGCGAACAAGAAAGGCACAGACCAGCTAGCGCATCCGCGCAGTCTGATCAGCGCCTTTGTAAACCTCTTATTGGAAAGTATCATATCTAGATGTGCTACAAGCAAAAATTTAATTTTCTAGCAAGTCTCTGTAGCTAAGCAGGATGGTTTGAATCTCACTTTGTCGGAAACACCGAAGACAGGGTTTCTCGCGTCGCGGCCCAATTATAAAGTCTGATGAGATATGATTTTTTATTCATATGTTTTTTTATTTTATTTTTATTGATATTGATGTATTTTAACTAAAGCATCATTCCTCAAAAATACTTCTTCATTTGCCTTTTCTTCTTCTACTATCTCAAAGATGTTTGAACAGACATAAATTGATTTTCTGGACAGCATAAGATAAGATGTGGAATGGTAGCTCTTGCTTGTTTGTTTGATTTGATTCTTTATGTCGCTGTCAACAATCTTTCAGCTATGTCGGGACGGGTCTTCCTGGGTTGAACCAGTATTAAGCAGGGATAAATGTGTCTTGCTCAATGACACAACGCAGTAACGCAGGTAAGGCTCGAATCCGCAACCCCTCGGTTCTGAGTCAAGCACTCTATCACTGATTTGGAATGGTAGCGGTTGGTATGGATTCATAGGGGCAATATTAGCATCTACGACGGATATCAGTCCAGTGGTACACCTTCATGCTATCGGTAATATTCATATGAGAGTATAATTTTACTGGGTCCCATAGCTCAGTCCGAGGCAAGCCCAGCTGTTCATCAAGGGTTCGTGAGTTCCATTGCGACCCAATCAAAGTCCATTATTTCCTGGAGATTGGTCATGAAAACAGATATATACAAGTACGTTCATTCGCCACCTTCCGCTGATTCAAGAAGGGTTCTTGTCAGTTTCAAGTGAAAGTATGTGCAAAAAGTACTGTTTTATACCCCTATTCCACACAGGGCTCGAATCCCACGAATCGCCACGAATTGACAAATATTTGGATTCGTGGGCTTAAACGTACTCAGTTCGCGAAGATCTTGATAATAACTGAATCATACAATCCGTAGTCAGTTCTTGCAATTCGTAGGTCTATCGGGAATTGGGATAAAAAAATTTGAACTGTTCAAAACTTGGCCACGAATTCCCCGATTCGAAAAATCGTGCTTGATTCGTAACAAATTCCTAATGCATTCTTGGACATTGTAACTGAATCGTAATCGATTCGGATGCGTTCTTAGGCATTCGTTGCTACTCTCAACTCATTCGTGGGTAATCGGGATATTAAGACAAGCAATGAAACCAAGGAAGAGATAGTAGAAGGACTTTCCCTTAGAGTAACTACCCCATCACGCGCATACATTCGAGCCAGTCCTGGAAGTTGAAACAAATTTGGCAGATTCAGGAGCACAATCAGGATCAGTCAGTAGCTTCTGGCTGGTGGTTTTGCTGATGGTGAGCTACCATATTTTTCCAAGTCAAAGAGCCAGGGCCAGGGCCTCTCGACATTAACGACGTTGTTTTCTTCTAGCTATATAAGTAGCTGTTTTAGACACTCAAGTTGCAGGATCATTTCTACAGCTGACAAACGAGGAACGTTCATTTTGGAACTGATCCCCCCCCCCCCCCCCAAGCATGGGTGGGCTTTTTTATAACTATCGTGAGAGGTGAGAGAAAATCTCGCGAATCATCACGAATCGTCGCGGATTTCTGTTAATTCATACCCAATTCGTGCTGCATTCGGCGTATTCTCAACTAATTCGTGATCTATTCTTTAACTTATTAATAGGGATATTGTACATCGTAGTCAGGCCGAATCCAGACGAATCCCGCGAATATTCGTAACTGTTTCTTACCTATTTCGTAAGTGAATCGTAGAACATAACGAATGAATTGAAAAAAAAAACAATTCTCAACGAATCTTAACATCGATTCTTGATGATTCGGGGATTTGTGGTCTGTGGAGAAATAGGGCAAGCTTGCCCAGTAAAGTTTGGGACGCCCTAACATGACGGAAAAATTGTTGACTTTCCCTCTTCTACACCCTCTCCTACCTCCCCAGCCCTGAGGATGGGGTCTTAAGGTCGAAATTCAACTTTTTTCTAGTACAGCATCAACCCACCCCACACCACCAAAGATATTTGTACCAGGGCACCATGCACGGATGTTTTGTCAGGGGGGGGGGGAATTGGGGGTACAGGCTCCTCAACTTATTTTACACTTTAAAGAGGGGGTCCAATGGTTTTATTACACATTTCACAGGGGAGGTCCAACTTTTTCCAGGGGTGGGGTCCAATAGAAACCCATATAACTATAACTTGTGATTTTCCAGGGGGTCTGGACCCCCTATCCCCCCTCTGGATCCGCACATGGACATTGTGGCATTTTGGCATGAATAGGCTCAGACGAGCCTGTGCGGCCTCCTTTTAAGAAAAGAAACTTGAAATGCTAATGGGTCAATAGTTTCTAAGCGACTAGCAAAGGCTCTGATCAGACTGCACATATGCGCAGGCTGGTCTAAGCCTTTGGTGCTCGCACATACCACATTGTTGGAAATCTCATATTGCGGCCCATTTATTGGTGCAAAAAATGCATTACGGCTGTATATCAGGACGAAATTGCATTTGTCTCATAAAGATCCTGTACATTCTTTCATAAAGAATATGTAACAACTTTCTAAAAGAACCCGTAACCCGAATTTTAGGCTCATAAAGCATTTGTAACCTTTCATAAAGAACCATTAACTTCGTAATTTTTTGAAATTGGCTAAAACGTATATTTAAGGCAGAATTTAAGCTTCATATACCAAATATATAATATAATGGTTCGTTTCCTAGCATGTTTTGCTCGATAAAACTATGAAATATACACATATGGCATTTGTTGCAACTTAGCATCTCTATTGTAATTGGTGAATTGTTGGACAGCTAAACTGTATGATTAATGCATAGACTATCATAAAACATGCTGCTTATATGTCTTTTAACAAAATTTGGCTCTAAAACTGTCTAATATAACCATTTTCACCCCGTTTCTGGCATGAGCATCGCATCTTGTCAAGAATCATTAACCCAAAGTAAAGAATCTGTAACCCTTTTCATAAAGCATCATTGACAACTTTCATAAAGAATCACCCCGCACTGTGACTGAGTTAACCCCCTGTGGTAAAATTAACCCTAAAATCTCTAAACGTTAACTTTTAGGGCCAATATTCGCTAATCGCTTAATTTTATGGCCATAATTCGCTAATCAGTATTCCCCATTTACACCCGCATGTACATGAGATTGTGTACTACGAGCAGCCAAACGCCCAGACTAGCCTGTGCATCCGCGCAGTCTCGCCAGGGCCTTTGCTGCTCTCTTACACAAAGCTGCAAATGGATGGAGGTATAGAAGTAAGTCTCCATAAGATCTACGTCAGCATCAGCGTATTAAATAAAACTTTTGCGAATATGCGACAATAGACTGGCTCCCATCGTCAAACTTAATTATGCATACTCAAAAGTAATTTTTTTTCATTGATTTCTCAATCTAATGATGGCTGAGTTTGTTCTAAGGGCTGAAAGAAAAGACAATTCTGATGGGAAAACAATGTTTGGATTATTTCTCTTGGTCAGAACATCCTTATTAAATCAATGAACATACGACAGGGAGCCAGTCTAATGCGACAAGTACCAAAGTTTCGAGTTCTGGCCCATATCTGGTGCTGAGGTGTTTGGTGTGGTGTGTTTGGGGACATGAGGTTGTTTGAAGCTGGAGAGGCTGGTTTTGGTGTTCGTTTAGGGTTAATTGGGTGGTTTGGGGGAGTTTTCACAGACAAACATGTCGATGTAAATTGCCGTACTGTAAATTTAATGTTTTTTTCAAGTTGCCGTACTTCGGACTGGTAAATTGCCGTACTCAAAGCGTTTTCTGTTTTTGATAATATATCAGTTAAATATAGATCATTACAAATAAAACGTATACCGAACGTGATTTCCAATATGCTCATTATTTTGGCATTGAAAATGAGGTGGAAAACGGTTTTAAACACTGTAGAATCAAACAGTTTTGATGGGACATGCTGTTTTTAGCGGTACCAGCTGGCAGTGTTTCACGATGTTTTGTGACATACAGCAAGAATTGATCATTTTGGCGGGCACGAACAAGTGTTTGACTTCTCTAAAAATGAATTCTATTCACTTTGACGACAGGCGCTCATTACAAACCACTAAATTAAACGTTTGACTCACCCCACTACATTCCATGTCTGTGTTGACATTCGATTCACCTGGTAGCAAGTTCCGGAGTCGATGCTACACCGTGGTACTGAGGTTACTGGTACTTCATTGGAACAACCCCCCTCCAGGACCACATTCTGCAACATGCCTAGGAATGCTTTGATCCAAGAAAGGGTGTTGTCTTTCTAACTTTACTGGCAGGCACAAATATGAACATTATGCCTGAAATTTAGGGTTAAAAAATATTTTGGCGTTTTTTGTGTGTTTTTTTTTACTAAATGAGGCCGAAACTCCTTTTGTAACCCAGTGACCCCCCCCCCCCCCCCGCACCCCCCCCCCCCCACACAGTAAGGGTCAGTGAAAAAACTTAGTTTTGACAAGTGATATTTCAAACCAGCAGACCCTAGTTTTGAAAAAAGATTTCAACAGAATCTGTGAAAATAAGATTTCATTAGAAATTGTGCAAATGATCTTAAAGCTTGCAATCTGGAACATTTGTTAAGATCAAATACACAAAATTATTCACACCCGAAAGCTCTATATATCAAAGCGTATATCAGAAAAATAGTCTAAGTTCTCATAAATGTAATTTTATCAATTTTTTTTTTTCTGAACCAAACTCCTTCATGCATATGTTCAATGTGTCTATATTATATAGGCAACATATCAAATTGCTCCATCAAAAGCTGTGGTAGTAAAGCTGTGGTAGGAGTTGATTGGCCCATGAAGGCACCATCTATGCATATACAAAAGCCTAATTAGGGGATTATTGTTTAAGTTCTAACAGCTGTCATTTTGCCAAAAATTATTTTTTCCAAACCAAACTCCTTCATGCATATGTTCAATGTGTCTACATTGTAAAGGCAAAGTATCAAATTGCTCCATCAAAAGCTGTGGTAGGAGTTGATCGGCGCATGAAGGCACCATCCATGCATATACAAAAGCCATAAAACTGAAAATTGTCTTAGTTCTCACAGCTGTCATTTTGTCAATAATTATTTTTTCTAAACCAAACTCCTTCATGCATATGTTCAATGTGTCTACATTGTATAGGCAAAGTATCAAATTGCTCCATCAAAAGCTGTGGTAGGAGTTGATCGGCGCATGAAGGCACCATCTATGCATATACAAAAGCCCTATTAGGGAAAAATTGTGTAAGTTCTCAGAGCTGTCATTTTGTCATAAAATATTTTTTCTGAACCAAACTCCTTCATGCATAATTTCAATGTGTCTACATTGCATAGGAAAATTATAAAAATTGTTACATCAAAAGCTGTGGTAGGATTTAATCGGTCCGTGTATGGCCTATAATAGCATAAGCATAAAACCCTATATAAAAAGCCATTTAGAACTGCAAAGGGAAATAACTCTAATAGAATTGGCCCCTAGCCCTTACTTTTTTGTCTAAAGTATTTGTCTTGCATATATAAACATGTTTGCAAGGTTTGATGAAAATCCAGCAATGACTCTTCAAGATATTAAGGAAACAAAATGTTACGGACGAACGCACTCACAGACGATCTGTTCAAAGTGTCTACATTGTAGAGGCAAAGAATCAAATTGCTCCATCAAAAGCTGTGGTAGGAGTTGATTGGCCCATGAAGGCACCATCTATGCATATACAAAAGCCGTATCAGGGGAAAATTGTCGTTCTCACAGCTGTCATTTTGTCAAAAATTATTTTTTCTTAACCAAACTCCTTCATGCATATTTTCAATGTGTCTACATTATAAAGGCAAAGAATAAAATTGCTCCATCAAAAGCTGTGGTAGGAGTTGATCGGCCCATGAAAGCACCATCTATGCATATACAAAAGCATTATTAGGGAAAAATTGTCATAGTTCTCACAGCTGTCATTTTGTCAAAAATTATTTTTTCTGAATCAAACTCCTTCATGCATATGTTCAATGTGTCTACATTGTATAAGAAAAGTATCAAATTGTTCCATCAAAAGCTGTGGTAGGAGTTGATCGGTCCGTGTATGGACTATAATAGATCATAATAGCATAAGAATAAAACCCTACATAAAAAGCCATTTAGAACTACAAAGAGAAATAACTCTTATAGAATTGGCCCCTAGCCCTTACTTTTTTGTTTAAAGTATTTGTCTTGCATATATGAACATGTTTGCAAGGTTTGATGAAATTCCAGCAATGACTCTTCAGGATATTAAGGAAACAAAACGTTACGGACGGACACACGAACCGGGGGACGTCCGCACACAAAACGTGAAAACAGTATACCCACCACAAACAAAGTTTGCGGGGGGTATAAAAATATTCAAG
>CAXHUL010000424.1:0-33000 GCA_964019695.1 Loripinus fragilis
AGAAACAACCTGGTGCGATTTGGACATTAACTGCCCGATGCGGCCACTTTTGACCACTTGGACAAATTGACGGTAGTTTAAAAGTCGTTAAGAATTTAAGAGTCTGTCCCAGCGGAAACATTAAGTGCATATTTGCTGCATTTAGTTGATTTTAAGATCTCATAATGCACGCAGGGAGAGCCCTGGTACGAAACGATTGAATTAGCCAATATATGCATAGCGTCATTTAACTCTTTGCATACTAATGTCGTCTGCTAATGTCATTTTAAACAGTTTTGGCCCAGATGAGGCCCGACAAAATGTCAGACCTGTCTGCAAGACACTCTGGTGGAATTCCTGAAAGAATTTTTCGAAAAAGTTGAGACGACAAAAACATGCACAATTACCCAGTAGGCAATGAATTAATTTGGACACTGGCGAACAGTGTATGCTCTAATCATGGTAAGCACTGCATGCTACGCTGTCATATAAGTCACGTTCAACCAATGAGTTGGGAAGGATTTCTAGCGATTAGGCGGACGTTTTCCCTAAATGAGACGTTTACTATATTTTGTTGAAATATCGTCTGGAGACGCTTAATAAATTCACCAAAGACATCTAGACCAGTCGTCATTGAACGCAATCCCGGATTTTTAAAATAAAAAAAAGGTTTTGCTATTCTTTTTGAATACCCTGCCTTGTTTAGAATGAAAACTCATTTACCACCTACTCCCACGCGTTATTATTAGTTATAGACATGGGAAAACTACCGACAATTCAAGGTAAACAATTGTTCTACCACGCATGAAACCGTTGATTATACTTATTTGTACAGTTGATGCCTAATATAATGATAAAAAACTGTTCGTTTTGCAAAATGGTTGATGTTTGTCAGTCTTTAGCCTTTACAACCCTTTTCCTTCCAAAGACGCAAAATGCCTTTTACATATGTTGTGTGTTTATGTAGCGACATTTTGTAGTCCAAAGAGCTTCTTGGGTCTAAGGGGGAAAAGCACCTAAAACAAATTGATATGGCACAAAATTCAACTTTCCATTGACAAAGGTCATATTTTCATGCATATTACGTACGCATGCGCTAGAAGAATATATTAAATTTTTGGAATTGAAAGTCAGTTCTGTCTTAAATATGCCAGCACTTTAAATTGTGAAAGTGGCAATGTGATCTCTCATAATTTGCTCAAAAAAGGTAGCCAGTATGAAGATATAAAAATGATGGCTGTCAGAGGAAATCGCAAGTTTTCGCTGCTTAAAAAATACGAACTTCTTTGAAACGTATTTTGATAGTAAGTGAATATATTTTACTTCCTTAATCCTTGTGTTTTATAAGCATTTGGATAATTAGAAAAATTCGTGTTAGTTATTGTGGTCAACTAGGGAAAATACACGCCTTATCGCTAGAGCTCCTTTGGCTTAGCAAACCATACAATGAATAATAGACGACCCAATACCATTTAAAGTGGACCTACTATAGAAAATATTGTAATTTAACACCAAAATTTGTCGCCGTACCTCTTCTGGTGTAAACTCACTCTTATTTTTTCCTAATACAACTTGGTTTAAACATATTTGTTTCTCAAATAGATACATACATATACAATAATTACAAACATTATAAATATGATTAGAACGAAAGCTAGAGCTTATTTAGTTTATCTCCTAAGACATAAATATATTGTAGTACATACTGATCTACCAAAAGCTTTGAAGCGTGACTCTATTTACAATATCGATGTGTTGTTCTAGAAAAAAGGGTTTCAGGCTTTTATTTTCATTTATAATAAAAGCTTTGACATACAGAACAGAACAGAACAGAACAGAATTTTATTAGACATAAACTAACAATTAGTTTCTAGTCTATCCTATATATTATACAACACAAAACAGTATTGGTCACGTGTACACCTAATTATCAGACTTATACATGGAATGCTGAACACAAGTTGAATAGATTTTCGTAAACTGGCTATATCCTGATGTAGATATAACCATGCTCTTCAATAAGATAAAAGTTATATTACTTGAACGGTGGAATAAATTCGCATTTTTCGTTGTTTCTTTTTCGGAGGATGAACTCGTCTACATATAGATTAATGCTTGAGCCCGACAGTAGCCGGTAACTGAAGGCGCTGGCGGGCTCATACATTTATCTGCCAAGTATATCAGTTATTTTACTTTGATGTGGTAAGAATTTTCTTGACAAACGTAATAACATATAATCTGTGGCACTTCACAGTTCAGTTCACGAGAAAGCCAGTAATCCAAACCGCTTACCTTCTTACCGTTATATATGAGTCGTGACACGTGACTTCCAACAATTTGGCACTTTGACAAGCGCAGGCCCAGACGAGCCCGCGCAGCCCCCTCACAAGCCCAGAAACGCAAAATGATATCCAGCCAGCAGTTAAACACTCATATAATATTCAGGCGACAAGCAAAGGCTCTGATCAGACTGCGCGTATGCATAGGCCGATCTGAGGCTTTGCTGGTCGCACATACCAAACTGTCGGAAATCTCATGCACTGGCTCATATGATAAAAAATCGCAAAGGCTAATAATCCCCACTTAAATAAAAATATCATATCGTGAACTACCCTGTAGACAGTACCTGTATTTTACAAAGTGTATAGTAAAATTATGGCTTTTGACCGCCGTACTCGACCTGCTAAGCGCTCCTTCCCAAAACGGCTATTCAGTCAGCCCTTTAGTTGCCAAAGACATCAGCATCCCCTTAGCGCAATCCACCACACAAAATAACTATTATATGGAAAAATACAGTGCGCCAGGCAGGTCGAATGCGACATAAGCAATTTCTTTCAAAAAAATAACCAGTTTTGCAAATGAACTACGCAATACTTTTTGTCAATTAAAATGGATTTTATAATTCGATGCACAGGTAAGAGAGAGAGAGAGAGAGAGAGAGAGAGAGAGGGGTGGAAGTGGGGAGTAATTATGTACATACATGTTACATGTGATACAATAGTCATTCAACAATATATCAGTTATAGTCAACGGAGTCGCCTCGATACGACAGCCCATCCAAGCACCGCTGTGTATAATAATAAACTCAGCATGTGAATAGCGTTCAGTTGTGCAAAATACCAACACAGGCAGGGGCCTTATGAAAATAAGACCAGGCAAGATGTGTGTTGATCACACTATAAAAACAGCGAAATTTATATCCAGTGGAACTGCTTTACCGAAACGAAATGCAAAGCAGTCGCTAGGACAATGCAGCATCAATGCTAGTATCATATATTTATATATATTCGCTGTTTCATTCAGCAATGATAATTGAACATGTATTTACCATAATAAATAGTGTTTTCTTACCCATTAGTTTCAACCTATGATTTGGGTGCTCCGATGGGCAGTCCATCGTGCCGAATTCCTATGTTCACCCACATCCTATTTTTTAATTAAGAAATAAGACATTATACATTAGAGCCGTGATGTGGGATCTCCAAAAAATGTGGCACTTCGGAAGGCTCAGACCCAGACGAGCCCGCGCAGCTCCTTTCATGCTTATCAACCCAAATACTACCGGCCAGCAGCCCATCAGTCATTAAATATTCAAGCGACTTGCAAAGGCTCTCATCAGACTGCGCGAATGCACAGGCTGGTCAGCGTCCTTGCTGTCGTGCATACCTCACTTTCGGAGACTCCATACCGCGGATCTTCAATTATTTTAAGATGCAGCAGTGTATTTAGGTAGTTTACGTAAGTAATCAATTGACTAAGAGAGATTTCCTAAGATTAAATGCTTCATATATATACTTTCCTAGTTTTTTAAGTATGCTCATATTTTTATTTTGCATTAACTGAGTAAACTTAAATACGCTTGGTTTCCTGAAATAATATGGATGGATATACATTTGCCTAAGATTGATATAAGAGGGGCAAATAATTACGAAGTGGTACTCATCTTCAACTTCAGACTTGTCACATAAAGTACATAAACGCTGGGCTCTGTCAGTTCTATTTTGCAAGTATCGGCCAGTTTCTATGCGCAGCTGATGTGCAGACAATCTTAATTGTGACATCGAGATTCGAAATTTACTAGGGAGTTTTGTAAGATATAACTCATACTCAAAGTCTTGCTTGTATTCCTTATACAGAGCAAGACTACGACTACGAGCAATATCGTTATGCCAGCACTGTTTAAAGGTATCAATAACTCTTTCTTTAAACTGTAAATGAAACGTTTTTAGGTTCACTGCAGCCGGGTTATTCCATACATATGAAAAACCATATGAATCTAGCAAAGTCCGAACATTTGTCGCCCAGTTATTCACACCTTTGTTACAACCATCTACAAGTGATTTATATAATTGTACAATCAAAATGTTATCCGATTCAACTATGCGGGACCAGTACTTAACTATACGTGCGAATTTAGAAACAAATAATGGATATCTACCAAGCTCTCCATAGACGCCTGCTGAACAGGTGGAAGACTTTACTTTTAAAAGGGCTTTACAAAATTTGAGATGAACCCTCTCTATTACTTTTGATTTGCCAAATCCCCATATTTCGCACGAATAATTCAATACTGAACCCACAAATGCATCGAATAGCTGACACATAACCTTAGGCGACAGTGAATACTTTTTAGTATTATATAGAAGACAGTTAAGCGCTTTCAAGCCCTTCCCAACCAGCGTTTCTTGGTTAACAACAAATGATCCCGTATATTTAAAAACAGTACCTAAGTAATTAAACTCATTAACAACTTCAAGTTGGGAGCCTTTATAAGTCCAGGTTTCATTATCCCGTAACCCCCCACGTTTTCTAAAAACCACGATTTTTGTCTTGTCAGTATTGACTTGTAAACCCCATCTGCTGCAATATACATCCAAAAGGTCCAGACTTTTCTGCAAATCATTTGCATCTTTACCAAGTATCACCATATCATCTGCAAATAACATGAGAATGAAGGTAATATCATCCAAACATAAACCACTACTTAGATCACCCTGTAAAAACAATTCCAAATCCTCAATAAACAAAGAAAATAGTAACGGAGAAATTACTTCCCCTTGTTTCAACCCAACGGCACACTCGAAGAAATCGGATAGGGAGTTGCAATTCCTGACACAAGTTTTTACATTATTGTACATGTCTCTTATTATTGCCAAAAGTTTCCCGTTAATACCAAGTTTATACAGCTTAAACCAAAGACCATTCAGGTAAACACTATCAAAAGCTTTTTTAAAGTCAATAAAAGCACAATACAGGCGTCCTTTCTCGTTCAAAATCTTCTGTATTATCGCATTTAATACAAAACAAGCATCTGTAGTTGATCGACCCTTACGAAAACCAAACTGAGAATCTGAAATAATACTATTATTTTCCGCCCAATTCTTTAGCCTATTATTCAGAATACCTGTAAATATTTTTGAAAAACAGCTGACAAGTGTTATACCCCTATAGTTATTTACGTCGTTTGGATCATTTTTTTTAAATAATGGAACTATAATACCTTCTGACCACTGGCTTGGGAAGAAACCTGAATTTAAAATGGCATTGAACAAGTCTACAAGGTGGCCAGACAAAATATCTGCAGACTCAATGAAATATTCATTTAACAGTTGGTCACCAGCTGCTGATTTGTTTCGTTTAAGAGAACGGATAACTGTTTCAATTTCAAAAACTGTTATGGGTTTGTCCAATTCCTCGAAATTATTTTCATCAACAGAAGAAGCATTATTATTTTTGACAAATTCCTCAGACTCCTCATCCAAAACAGTGGCTAAATCTTGTTGCATTTTTGAAAAATAGTCAAAAAATTCATTAAGTGTAATTTTGGAGTTGTTTTTCTTATTTTTCTTAAATAGTTTCCAAAAGTCTTTAGGTTTAGCGTGCCTTAGTAATTCAATTTCTTTTATCTTAAAATACTCAAACTTCCGCTTTTTCTTTCTCACAATGGCTTTATAGCTGGCTTTAAGCGTGCACATGTTGAGTCTGTTATCATCCGTCTTATAACGGTTAAATTCGTTTAAAGCATTAAAATATAACTGTTTAGCTGCACGACATTCGTCATCGAACCAATCAGCTTTTTTACTAACTCTATTGGAAAATGCGTTTGAACTATTTGACTTTTTGCAAACATTTTGTCTGGAGAACAGTGGCTTTGCAACATCGTTTAATATTTCAGCAAAATTTTCGACAGACGAATCCATAGAATTTCTGTCACATGCATCTATATGACTTACTACATAGTTTAGGTCAGTTAGTCTGGCTATGAGACTGCGGCGAAATTCGTCGCGCAATGAATCATTCCATATTATTCTTGAATCGCCGCTCTGTAATTCCTCACATGTGTATATCTCGGTATTACACACGATGTTGAATGACAGCGGGGCATGGTCAGACCACTCGTTAAATGATTTAACATGAAAATCACTTATACAGCCAAAATCCTGCTGATTTAATATAACATAATCAATTACACTATTGCCCAACTGACTGGATACACATATGTTCAATCCACACTGGCTCATTTTACACATTCTGCATCAATCGTTTGAAATAGAAAGACGCAAAGGTCATTGGTCAGAGGTCGTGGTACATCTATACATGGCATTTAAAATTTCAAACATGAAGTGGTAGCAATATAGTAACGAGGATTTAAGAAAAGATGAGATAGTATACTCAGAAAAACAATTGAAGGATATTGAGATTCAGTCCCATCTCTATCATTCAATACAGTAAAAACTTTACTAATTATGTATGCATTTCATAGTTCCAGACTTCTGCAATCAAAATTGATGATTTATTTTAGTCACGCTTCAATGGTTTAAGTACAGTACACATCCAAATGGTACAACCCTCTATACTGAAAAGTCACATAGGTTCAAAAATGATTGAACCCCATTTTTATCGTTTGTATTCCATAATGACTGGCTCCACAATCATCGCTAGTTCTGGTCCGAAAAAATGGCACCTAATTTTGAAGCTGTTGTCAGTGTTTGTGGTCAACTTTGCCGGGGTATGCCATATCCTTGTATTTTTGTTGAAGAAGTTGTCCCATTATTAGGGGAAATGACTGATAAATTGGCGATTACTTTTTTCTGAGGTCGGAATTAGAACATAAGCAATGACCTGGTAAAGGTTTCAACAAAAATTGAGAGCGCTAAATTTTTTGCTTGTGAATTTTGGGTAGAGAGGGTCGGTACATTTGGTGTAGTACTGTATCGTAACCAATGACCCGTGAGTTTCAATTTGCATTTTGGTGAATTGCATAGAGATAATTCTATCAATGACAAAAATAATTTGTTTGAAAATTATATTCCTAAATGCGATAAAGTCAAAAGAATTTTAATATCCTTCAATTGTTTTTCTGAGTATATTTGGAGAAAATAAATATATCATGAAGATAATAAAGATAGAAGTTGGAAATACAAGAGTTTGGGTGGATTGCTTTGATATTATGTTGGCCTATGCAAACACGCAAACACATTTTTTACACAACTTGAGGTAAACCATTCTTAGTAAATGCTTCACATTGTTTTCTGACAACCCCCGCCCCCACCCCACTCTACATGCTATTTTATTCTCCGGATATATACAATCGAACAGAACATACCCAGCGAGCATCCGATATCGGGCCACTATCGACCCGCCAGCTAAACGCCATGGCGTTTCGCTGGCGGGCCGATAGTGGCCCGATTTTACGTGCTTATTGGGTAGCTTTTTAAAAGTGGAAATGTTACGCCAAGACCAGTGTCAGTTCAGCTGCCACCAACTTTTGTATACAATTACGCTTATGAGTGGATGAAACGCGTGTCTCTGTTATTTTTCTTCTTATTCAAAAGCAAGGAATAGTTTAGAGCTTTTTACCATCTAATCAGGCTGATGGCAATTTGAGTAATATTTGGCTGAAACGACATTTTATTTCTATACATAAGCCAACACATTTTAGTACTTACTCGCTTGTCGATGGGAGCCTGCACAAAACGAGCAGACTCGCCAGAGCTTCCGCTGCTTGCATACACAATGTATGGATGCCCGTCCGTGCCGTAGCAGACAGTTCCATCCTTTGAGCATCGCGCCTGCACAAACAATGATCCAGGTGCACGCCAAACTACACAAAGTCTAGTTCATATCTACATGCTCGTTACACTGAAACATAAAAAAAGTAGTTGGGAAGTTTGTGAAAAAAATGTTTATGGTGAAAAACACTCATTTATTGAATGGACATATGTTGTAGATGCCATTGGAATTAGACTATTGCCTCCATGAGGCAATTCCAATGTGTACCAACAACATATTTGACTGAAAACAAAGAAACCTATTTTAAAATATACACTTATCAAGAACCATGTCCATTAGCTTTGCCTCTTTAAACTATCAGTATTAAAATACCTGTCACTATATAGCAAATTGTTTATATTTACATGACAGCTATATCACCAAATTTGATTTAATGAACTAAGCTTTTGCTAGGCTGGTAGTTGCATGGTTGTATGTTTAACCCTGATAACACAATCATTCTGCCAAAGTTGACCGATTCCTTAGTTCCATATAGTTCCTCCTGACACGGGATACAAGATGTCTCGGAAATATTTTACAAACCTACTATGACCCTTGGTTTCTTTCGCAAGAAGGACCTCGGACAGTTTCCTATTCAATCTGCCCAAATTTTGACAGCCTGTTGCTAGGATAATGCATAACTGTCAACTATAGTTTTGTGCTTAAATCAAACCCTTACATTTAGTGAACCTAGCAATATAAAAATATTTTGAAAATATTGCATAACAATGCCAGGAATTTAGGGTTTAGGGGGTGGGGGTAATCTTTGTGACCAAATTTCATTTCACAGAAAGTCAAAGATTCGTCGAGTATTCACCTAAATACATGTAAATATTATGTTTGCGGCATAAAAATTGAGACGAAAGTGATGCGTTTGCATAAAATTCGGGTTGAGAAGATTACATTGTTTCATCTAAAGAAGTGTGCTGTCAATGACTTTTGACTATTACCTGTAATGTTTAAAGTTCATCCAGTTGACTTGTGCACTGAGGTGTATCATATCTGCATACTGTATAAATCATAGTCTAGATAAACACAGATGTTGAGCGTAAAATCGTTAATATTTTACTTACACATCAGATTTTATCTATAATTTGGTGCTTAAAAGAACCGTCTCATTGCGACGGTTCTTTTGAGTACCCACAACATATGTTTTGGTTGAGAAATGAGACAATTAATTACTTTGTAAGCACTCATAACTAAAGCTCTGATATATGCCATTTACCTACAGGTCTTTACAAAATAAGTTTCTAATAAGGTTTTATAATAAAGCGTTTTTGAGCATTTTGACATCGTTCCCCCCCGTGACCAATCATGCCGTTTTTATATGATGTGTGAAATGTAAAACTACAACTGTATGCAAAAGGATTAGTTTGGTCACGGGGGGGGAAAGCACTTCAGTAAAACTTTTTCTATATTCTATATGTTGAATAGCAAAAACAGAGTTTTCAGCCCATATTTTTCAATAGGTACTTGTCCAATGAGAAAACGGCTTTTGTGGATAAGTCGAGGATTGAACCTACTATCTTTCTCATAGAAAAAATATCATTTTCTTTGAAACTTTTCTCTGGTCATTTTTATGGGCAATCCTTCATTGAGACTGTCCGAGGTCCTTTAGTCTTTGCACCTATAGAGGATGCATACAAAACTTTGGTTAGCCCAAAACTGGAGTATGTCACACCTATTTGGAACCCCAATACTCTAAAACTCAGATTTTTAACTTGCACATTTCGAAATGAGAACGTACAGAGTAGGTGGCAGCAGGAGATTGTAAAAAATTGTTGTGACGTGCATAAATGTGCAGGCTAACTCTTTATATATTATGAAATTTTGCACGTTTTTGTAGTCTGCTGATTTATTCAAACATTCTTTCATGAATACCATCAGAGTGTCAAATAGTTTGGATCTAGATCAGGCCCGACAAAACACGAGACACGTTTCCAGGTACAGTTGAGCTGTCAGTTTTGTTACTTGGATAGCTACCACACGAGGCTGCTGTAGATCAAGGAATCCTAATAATTCAAGATTTTTCCACTGTAAATTGTTGATATTTATGTTAACGAATTCCATGGATGGATGGATGGATGAATGGATAGATTGATGGACACATCCGGTGTCCCTCAACAAGGCCGTCGTCGCCGGTCCGGCAGGACGGCGAGCGCCGGACCACTTTTTTGTCCGAGTATGCTTTCCGCCGTGTCCCTTTTTTCTCGTTTCGGCTCATTTTACTTTTTACTCTGATTTTATTCAATATGTCAAAATTTATTGATGCAATTATCAATAACACTCGTTGCGCGTGTCATCAATAGACCGACCTAGCCAAGGTGTGAAAGCATTGGAAAATTATAAAGACGAGAGAAAACCTGATGTAGCTGCATGCGAACATCAAAGGTGCAGACCATCCAACACATCCGCGCAGTCCGATCAGCACCTTTATTGTTCGCTCCCAGGCAAGTATAATTGGCAAACTTGCTACACGCAAAATTTCAGCATTCTAGCTAATCTCTGTAACTGAGTAGGTTGGTTTGAGCCTTGCATGGTCGGAAACCCTGAAGACAGGTCTTCTCGTTGAGGTCCAGATAATTTCTATGATCCAGTTTCATTCCCTCAAATTGAGATATTGCTTTTTTCTTCTTATAATCAACGTGTCGAACGACAAAGTATGTTTCGAACGTTTTGACTTTACATATATGAGCATCCTGAGCCTGTATAATTACAATGCATTTCGTTACGGATATACGAGTCCCGCCTGTTCCAATTCAGCCCAAGACTTTTCGGTTTCCCCAACGTTCACTCGACTTAAGAAGCCTGAGCAAAGAAGTGATTAGCCGTCATGGTTCGACAGTTGTTACGACGAAGCCAAAGATCTCAGGTTATACCTACCGGAAGCCAAAACCTAGATGAAGCCTGCATCCTTAACGGATGTTCTAATTGAAAAGACGCTAGACTAAGTGTATACATATCTTTTCGAAAACATGACTCTTTGAAGTACCACCAAGGTACTTTGCTAAAACCTGCGGGGACACAGATTAAATAATGTAAAAGAAACATGCTGAAGAAAACAAGTAAAAAAAACAACAACATGTGACTGTCTGAAAACAATTTTGTCCAGCATTCGTTTTCTCTCGCGACAAAACATATCTTTGTGACCAAAACGACTAAAATCTGGTCCCAAACGCATAAAACCCCATTAAAATGCGCATAGAAGCGCTCAAAATTCAAATTTTTTCTCGGGGGAGACCACCCAAAGCCCCCTAACGAGAGGGTGAATAGTCCCCCTCTCGTGCCTTCGGCACTCGATGACTTCCTCCGCCGGACCACTTTTAAATAGGCGGCGACGGCCCTGCTCAAGAGACGATGCTAGGTCGACTCCTGATTTTTTTTGTCTATATCAACGACCTGCCATCAAGATCCTTCTCATCAATACGGCTGCATGCTGACACAGTGATAGAAGGCCACCTGTTTCGTTCTGTTCTGTTGTAAATATTTACATCCACATTGGGATCACCAGAATTTAAACACAACCTGAGATATATAACAATGTGGTATGTGCGACCAGCAAAGGCTCAGATCAGCCTGTGCATACGCGCCGTCTAATCAGAGCATTTGCAAGTCGCTTGAATATTTAATGACTGTTTTGCTACTGACTAAACAGCATTTAGAGTATCTAAGAATAAACTGGAGAGGCTGCACAGGCTTGTGTGAGTCTTCTCTTACCAAATTGCCAAATTGTTGATAATCACATGTTACGGCTCATGTGCATTTCATATAATCGCTTGTATTAGTCTCTTATAATCAATGAATCACCTCACATATCCGACGCAGCGCTCCAAACCACAAGTGGGAACCCTATGGACTAGCCTAAAGCCTGTGTGCATCCTTTAATACTCAATCATAGAGTATTACTGTACATGTATATTAAAGATTACTTATAAGATGAAGCCAGAGTCTCTTTACATTAAAAGAAAAATACAATGTACAAAATGTACAGGCCCTGTAACAAAGGACAGCAAAAAAAAAAATTCTTCTTTAATAAAGAACCAGGGACGGACCTTATCCAACTTAAGTAATGGGAAAAGGACTGACATTCGATGCTCGACTACGCGTCTGAATTACAAACAAGCTTGAGATCATCCAGATGTCTTACAATATACACAGCCAAACCCTGAAAGAGTCGAACTGCACAAGCTAAGTTTATCGGAGTTACCAAATGACAACAAATTGTCTTGGAACAGCCATGTTGACTTGATAACAAAGAGGGCCAACCATACAACAGCTTTCTCCGAAGAAACATGTCCGCTGCTCAAAATGCATCAAGACAAAGTACTAAAAGTACATATAGCTCGTCCTAAACCAGAATATCAAGCGACAATCTGCGACCCATACAATAAGACCAATTTAACCAAGGTGGACGCTGTTCAGAGACGAACCATCAGAATGTGTTTCAATGACTACATACGAGCCAGCAGTGTTCAACGATGCAAGACCTGCATGAAGAATGGGAGCAGGTGCAAACCAAGCGCCAATAGAAAAAAAAATGATGTACCAAATCCGACTCTGAAATGCCCTGCCTGCCAGGAAAGTATCAGCACCATCTATAGATGACTTCTTCTGTTTTGATATCCCAAATCCATTTGTTTGATTGATTTGATTCTTTACGTCTCAGTCAACAGCTTTGGTCATGTCGAGACGGTCAGTTCACCAAACCACACGTTTCCTGGGCAAGGTTGACTAAGCGGTTAACCAGTATTTTGTGCATATACGTTCGCGTGTAACTCTTGAATCAGCGGAAGAGGAGAATGACCGTAGAAATTATTTCCGAACGCATGGGACCAGGCCGGGATCGACCTAGCGACCCATTGATCTGCAGTCAGACGCGTTACTCACTGTGCTAAAGGACCCCAAGGCCGTAACCGTGGACTTCTTTAACATGTTATTAGGTGTATATTAGGAACGCTTTAAAGTCATTACAGTGCGACTATGGTTCACCCTATAAACTAGAGTATGCAGCACCCATTTGGACTTTACTCAAAACTTCAGATCAATCAAATTGAGAAAGTTCAGAGGACAACAGCCCGCTGGATCTGCAGAAGCTGACACACAAGTAATGTTGGCAAAGTCCTTTTGGGGTGCTTGAGTGACCACCCCTTGAACCCCGTAGGGATCGGCCCACTTTGCTTCTCTTCCATATAGTGTTGTGTTAGTTGAAAAAGACAAGTACTTGTATGCCCCCTGCTGTCAGTTTGAAAGTTACCAGGTCATCACGTTGTGCCCAATATTGTAGATTCCAGACACACAACGATGCCCTGAAGAATTTGTTTTCCCTGAACTATTCAACGTTGGAATCTGCGATCAATACCCAGACCATAGTGTATTTATGGCACTCCGCATTTAGTTTAAACACAGCCAAAGGATTATTGACACTCCCTGGTGTAATGATCAAAATTGATTGAACCCAGAATTTGCAGACAGGCGGGCGGGCGGGCGGGCGGGAAGGCAGGCAGGCAGGCAGGCAGATTAATAATTAGATAGGATAAATCAATAATTATATAGATCTAGAAAGATAGGTAGGTAAGGTAGGTAGGTAGGTAGGTAGGTAAAACACAGCCAAAAGATTATTGACACTCCCTGGTGTAATGATCAAAATTGATTGAAACCAGTATTTGCAGACAGGCGGGCGGGGGGGGGGGGGGGGGGGGGGGGCAGGCAGGCAGGCAGGCATAGGATAAATCAATAATTATATAGATCTAGAAAGATAGGCAGGTAAGGTAGGTAGGTAGGTAGGTAGGTAGGTAGGTAGGTGCCTTCTGAATTTACATTGATAGGCAGGAATCCTGTGTCCACGGCACAGAATTTTTTTTACCTGTATGAGGTAGCAAGTGGGCAGAGCTTAGCTACTCTGTAGGATAAACAATGTAATCCCAAGCGGCAAAACCTTATGGTCAGTGAGCTGAGGTGTCAATCATTTTCATATGTTGATAGACTAGCCATTCAAACTAGAGATAGCCTTACTTCAACTTACCAAAAATAGACTGGCAACTCCTCACACCAACTCCTGACTGCAAACACCATACATTTTATTCAAATTGCTTAGAGGCCTTCAGTGACTGCATGCTAGAACAAATGGTGACCTCACCTACACGAGGTCAAAATATATTGGATCTCTTTTTTACCACAAACCCCACCTTAGTCAACAAAACTTCAATCTTGCCTGGTCTCTCAGATCATGATATCGTTTTAGTAGAAGTAAACAGCCGCCCTGAAATCATAAAGCAGGTCCCTCGTGACATCCCCCTCTATAAAAAAGCTAACTGGGACCAGCTAAAACAGTCTATGAGAGACCTATACTTTGAATTCCAGTCAGAACCTGCTACCACAGATAGTCAAGCCATGTGGGATAAGTTTACAAGTAGACTTCAGCAGGGGATAGACAAACACATTCCTACTAGAAGCTCAGGTACTAAAGACGGTTTTCCTTGGATTAACCAGGAAATCCGCAGACTAATGAGAAAGAGGGACAAACTTTACAGGCGCTGGTCAAGGTCAGGAAGACCTGACGACCAGAAGAAATTTCTCGATCAAAAGCACTTAGTCCGCAGAATAATAGATAGGGCATACGAAAAGTACCTGAAAGACATCTTAGGCTTAAACGATGAGGAACATGACCTAGAGTCCCCACCCAAGGTCAAAACCAAAAAACTGTATTCTCTTCTAAAACATTCGAAACAGGATCCTAGCGGAATTGCAGTACTGAAGGCCAATGCCAAAACTTATACAGCAGACACAGACAAAGCAAACGCCCTAAATGCACAATTTCACTCTGTTTTCAGCCCCAAAAGCCCGATAAGCCTCAAGCAACTTGCACAGAAGACCTTACAAGACCTACAAGATTCTGTCAAACCCCCTCCCCCTTCCATCCCAACTTCCCAACATGACCCTGGCACGAACCCCTCCTTTAAACCCAGCCCACACCCCAAAATGCCTGATATACAAGTTTCCTCCAATGGCATAGAAAAATTGCTCAAAGGCCTTAACCCCCATAAAGCTGCTGGCCCAGACCAACTTAAACCTATAGTCCTGAAGACCCTTCACAAAGAACTTGCTCCTATCCTAAAATTGATCTTCCAAAAATCCCTTGACACAGGGAGACTCCCGTCTATCTGGAAAAAGGCCAATGTATCCCCTATCTTTAAAAAGGGGGACAAAACCGAACCAGCCAATTATCGGCCAATATCCCTGACCTGTGTCCTCTGTAAAGTGCTTGAGCATGTCGTGGCTTCTGGTATTTCTAAACACTTTACAGAACAAAACATTCTTTCAGAACTGCAACATGGGTTCCGGGAAAAGAGGTCCTGCGAGACACAACTCATTATGCTCGTTGATGAACTCTCCAAAAGCATGCAATCCGGAAAACAAACAGACCTTATCCTCCTTGATTTTAGTAAGGCTTTCGACAAAGTTGCTCACGAAAAATTATTATTAAAACTTCACTTTTACGGCATAAGGGGGAACATTCTAAATTGGATAAAAGACTTTCTCGACAACAGAACGCAATCAGTAATACTAAATGGCACTAACTCCGATAATATTGCAGTGTCCTCAGGTGTCCCGCAGGGCTCGGTTCTCGGACCCATATTGTTTCTGGCCTACATAAATGACCTCCCGGAACAGGTTAGATCCAGAGTCTGGTTATTCGCAGACGACACAGCCATGTACCTTGCTCTTGATAAGCAAGCTGACTCAGAGATCCTACAGAAAGACCTAGAAATCCTAGAAAACTGGGAAAAGCTCTGGGACATGAGCTTTAATCCCTCCAAATGCCAGGTCATTCATGTGACCCGGCGCAAAACACCCCTACAAACAAAATATCATCTCCATGGCTGTGTACTTGAAAGTGTCCCATCTGCAAAATACTTAGGGATCACTATATCAGAAGACCTCAAATGGCCCGAACACATCAACAACATCACCAAAAAGGCAAATCAAACACTAGGTTTTCTCAAGCGCAACATCCGGGTCCATAACAAGGACCTGAAATCGACAGCATATAAAACCCTTGTCCGCCCACAGCTAGAGTATGCCTCTACTGTGTGGTCCCCCCACACAGATCTAGACATAAATAAACTTGAGTCTGTACAACGTAGGGCCGCTAGATGGGTAACCCGTGATTACCAATACACATCTAGCGTGTCATCAATGCTTCAGGATCTCAACTGGCGCACCCTCGACCAACGACGTATAGATAGTCGACTGGTCCTTCTATACAAGGTCACATACGACCTAGTGGCCATTCCTGCCTCTGACTACCTGATCCGGAACACCCGCCCCTCTTCAAGAAATCACCCGATAGCGTACCGACAGATCACAACTCTAAAAGACTTCTACAAATTCACCTTCTTTCCTCGGACAATAATACATTGGAACGCCCTACCACACCACATACCCACCCTGCCTACCTTGGCACAGTTCAGTACAGCTGTTTGCCAGGTAGCCCACTCCACTCCCTAGATACCAGCATCTGTTTTATCTTTTAACTTTACTAACACTCTCTATCGCACTGTACAAAGTCATTCCACCCACTTTTCTTCTATGCTTTTATTCCATTAACACCCTTTAGCTCCTGGTATATACCGGAACACCACCTTACGTCCTCCTCGGAGGTTTAGGTGTACAGGAAGATAGATAGATAGATAGATGAGCTCATGTAGATGTTAGCAGCTGGATGGCAATTGGGAAAGTAATAAAACAGAAGCATATTTGCAATTTATAGTCCACTAGGCTGGCAAGCAAAACAGCTGGCGGGAATTTCAATGCACAGGAATCTTGAATTATGACACGGGTGTCGAACAGCTAGAGTGGCTGAAATCTCTCCCTATCTACATCTACATCTATATTGGTACGTTGCTCCGTCACAGTTTGACGATTATTCAACGGTTTGACTTCTATTGGTTACGCATAAAAGATGAAATAAAAGAGAATAAAGACAGACAGAAGAAATATATAATAATACACAAGATATACAAAAGTAGAATAAAAATGAGGAGAAAAGAAAAATATGTGTCAAATCTATAAATACATAAAAAGAGTAGAAGGAAGAAAGTTTTCCCAGTGGCCTTTGACTTGCCAGGTAGAGACCAAACTGCCTTCCTTGGAGGTACCAGGGCCCATACGTCCCCGACAGCATAGCTCCCCACCTTAGCTAGCTACTCAACCACTGGGCCCTTACCTAGATTTAGAATGAGAGGGTGGATAGCCCCTCTTTGAAGGATACCAAAGAAGGGGCCTCAGCTGTAACAGCTGGTAGAGAGTTCCACAAGGGTATTGTTCGGGGGAAGAAGCTAAACTTGAAGCAGTCTGTGGAAGGAGAGAACTGTCTGAACTTCTTAGTATGTGATGATCTGGTTCTTGCTGTCGACGGAGTCAAGTATGTTGATGCGGGTATGTCAACTAGGTCGTGGACCACTTTATAAAAAAGGGTGAGTTGAATCTTACTTCTCCTAGCTTCTAGTGACTCCCATTGAAGATGGTCCAGCATAGAGGAAACACTACTGGTGTTTCTGTACCTATTTGTGGTAAACCTTGCTGCCCTTCTCTGAACCATTTCAACCTTATGTACTTGATCTTGATGATGTGGGCTCCATACTGATGAGCAGTACTCCAGATTTGATCTGACCATGGTAAAATAGGCGTTGGCTTTGGTATCTTCTTTGCATGACCTTAGATTGCGTCGCAAGAACCCCAACATACTGTTAGCCTTCTTGGAGATCCTGTTGATGTGGTTTTTCCATGACAATGACGACTGCAAGTCCACTCCAAGGTATTTTGTGCTGTCTTGTAGCTCTAGGACGTGGCCTTTCAGTTGATAGTCGAATCTGGTGGGGGTGCGTGATCTTGTTACGCTCAGCACGCTGCACTTTTGCGGATGGAATGCCATTCCCCATTTGGTCTCCCATTCAGCTAGCATATTGAGGTCTTCCTGAAGTGCTTCACAGTCTGAGATGCCTTTGATTTGTCTATACACAATGCAGTCATCAGCGAAGAGTCTTGAGTTTGAAGTGATCTTATCCGGAAGGTCATTGATGAACAGGAGGAAGAGCATTGGCCCTAGTACTGATCCCTGGGGTACACCACTAACTACAGGTACTCTATCGGATGAGCTTCCTTCTACAACCACACTCTGGGTTCGACCTGATAGGAAAGATGCTATCCAGCTATGTATGGTGCCTCGGACTCCAAAGTGTTCAAGTTTCCGCAGGAGACGTTGGTGTGGAACTCTATCGAAGGCTTTGGAGAAATCCAGGACCAGCATGTCTGTTTGGATCCCCTTGTCCAGTGATGAACTCAAATCATGGCACAGGGTCACTAGCTGGGTCTCGCAACTCCTTCTTGCACGGAAGCCATGTTGACAGTCGGTAAGTATCTTGTAGCAATCCAGATGTTTTAAGACATTGCTGACGATGACATGTTCCAAAATCTTGCAGCAAAGGCAGGTTAGAGAAACAGGGCGGTAGTTCGCAGGGTCATAACGCTGTCCTTTCTTGAAGATTGCTGATACATTGGCGGTTTTCCAGTCATCGGGCACAATTCCTGTCTGTAGGGATTTATTGAAGATGCAGGTCAATATCGGTGACAACTCTTCAGAGCACTCCTTCAATAATCTTGCTGGTACCATGTCAGGGCCAGAGGCTTTACGTGGGTTACTCTTTTGTAGCAGCTTCCTCACGCCTTCCTCCGTTACTGTGATGTGTTCCATGTCCGGGTAAGGGTCACCATCTGGATCTGGAACTGGGATGTCAGGGTCCTCATGGGTAAAGACTGATTGGTACTGTCTGTTAAGAATGTCTGCCTTATCTTTAGGGGGGTTAAACAGACGTCCATTGTCCTTCAGTGGTGATACACCGGTTGAATCTTTACGCAGGGACTTGATGTAGTTCCAAAATCTTTTCTGTTTTGGTGGTCGGTCAACTTCTGGGTCTTCAGCTTCAATGATGCCATTGATATATGTCCAATATGCTTGTCTTTCATGCTTCTGTACCGCCTTTTTACATTCCTTATATTTCCTGATATCACTGTCATTTTTGGTCTTCCTCATTCGGCGAAATAGCTTATCACGTCTACGTATTTGAGATTTTACTTTTCTGTTGATCCATGGTTTTCTTATTTTCTTCCCGTTGAGTGTTTTAGTGGGAATGTACTTCTGCATGAGGTCTGTTATTGTTTTGCGGAATTTGTCCCATAAAGCTTGGGTAGTTGTTGTCGGCTCCAGTGATACAAACTCTTCTTTCCCTTTTCAATGACTCAAAGTCAGCTTTGTTGTAACAAAACACCTTTCTGGGTGGCGTGATGGCTCTGGATGGGCGGAGACTTGATTCAACGTAGACTACCTCGTGATCCGATATGCCCGGTATGATGTCAACTCTGTTAACCAATGACTGGTTATTTGAGAAAAACAGGTCCAGGATATTTGCAGTGTCCTCTGTGATTCTTGTTGGCTCCGATACCATTTGATCGAGGAAGTGGTCCTTTGATATTCGAAGAAGCTGGTGACATAATCCTGGCTTGTTGGCATATTGCTTAACACTCTCAGTTGCCCAATCGATGTCTCCAAGGTTGAAATCACCTCCAATCCAGGTGTGAGCTCCAGTGGGTATTTTTGACAAGCATGACTGTAGTTGGTCTAGATAACTGGGATCATTCTCATCTGGTGGACGGTAAAAAGATCCTATGAATAGATGACATGATCCTGGAACTTGAATCTGTGCCCATATTAATTCACAGCTGCCTTCAGCCTTCATTTCCTCTGGCTCACTACTGACAAATTTCTCGGAGACCAAGATGAACACTCCGCCACCAGCCCGTTTTTCCCTATCTTTACGGTAGACCTTGAACCCTTTGGGGAAGATAGCTGTAGACAGGTGGTCATCTTTCAACCAAGATTCTGTTCCCAGAATAATGTCTGCTTGTGTGGTTTCTATCAGATTTTCCAGCTCAGGTTTCTTGTCTAAGATGGAGTGGCAGTTGATGATGAGAACCTTCAGTGGAATATCATCCCTCTGCTTTGGGCTACGCTGGATGAGGATTGGTTCCCCACTGCGATTGAGACTTGGGTGAGTGAGATTTTCTGGTCCCGTGGTACTGTCAGAAACAGAGATGCGTTCAGTGGTGCTGCTGTGATGAGTCGAGGAGACTTTAGGTGATGAAGTAGCCTGTGGACAGCTAAAGCTAATATCACGATCAACCGTTGTGTCATGAGTAAGTGGCTCAAAGGAATTGGAAGTCTCGAAGAGAGTTGTTTCAAACAGTGCCGATGAAAAATTTGGCAGGCCGCATGTTGTGCATTCCCAGGATACATTCTTTAGGCCATAGTAGATACAATCCTTCATGCCCAAGCACTTCTGGTGAAACCAGGTATTACATGAGTCACAGCAAATTCCCGGTGTTGTCCATTTAACTGCTTTCTTACAATATCCACAGGGATATTTACAGGGCCTAGGTCCAGGGTTAGGTTCTGGAGCATAGGATTCGGCAAGAAGGAGACTACAAAGGTAGATCAACACAAGCTTGTCCTTGCATACAGGTGATTTTCTCTTGCTATTTGAGCAGAACATTGATACAAATATCTGAGTGCATTGACCGGATGGAAATGACAGAGATTCTGCATACCTGATATTTTCAATCTCATCACTTGAAGGTACAGACTCAGGGAGCTTGGCTGTTGCAAGCCTAATACAGATAAACAGAGTGGCAATAACTGTGAATGACAGATAGTTCTGAAACATCTTTAGTTTTTACCGGAAGTAAACATTGCTGCAGTCAAAGCTTGTATGCAGCGAAGTGGGTGGGTAGCGGGTCAACTCGGCCTGAAGTCAAGTCGGCCCCTGAGTCAACTCGGCCCTGGGTCAACTCGGCCTGAGTCAACTCGGCCCGGTGTATTTTCAGAGCACTCAGTTACATATGTGAAATCTGGTTTGTTTTGCATAATCTTTCGGACTAAATCAAAGATAAATATTAAACAATTGTTGACAAACATTGCTATTAAGCTCTAATTGAGAGCGAACTTGACAATTTATTAACGGTAACGGCTGTCTGAACTTTATGAAAGTTTGCACACTTTGTCAAGCACTGCAGACTTCCCATATCTTGCAAACAAGGCAATTATCGTTTTCTGAAAATTGAATGATAGAGTAAAAATTGCGATTACGATTGGAAGTCTGATCAAAGCAATTTGGCCTACCATGAAAGGTACCGCTGACTTTTCTCTCTTGTTTAAAACGAATTTATATCATCGTTGTTGTTCATCTTCCATATGCTACCGTTGTGAAGTCAGGCCCGTTGAGTGAAACAAGATTGGCAGATAGGACCGAACATTATTACCTCAAACTTTCGTTGAACTCTTTTTTATAAAACACACACCAACCTGAATGGTACTGAAAGTAGTAGGCTATATAGGACCAGCTCTGGGCCAAGATAACCGGGCCGAGTTTACCCAGGCCGACTTGACTCAGGCCGACTTGACTCAAGGCCGAGTTGACCCGCATTCAGTGGGTGGGGTGTATCTTGCACCAAAAAGGGAACAATACACAGTTGAATCTGCAAATATGGAATAAACAGGTGGGATAGCACAAACCAAAAGCACTTGGGTGCTTAAAGAGAGCGATCTGTGTCTTGCTGATTTATTAGATGAAAAAATATACGGAGCCTAGAGCGGAAGTGTAGCATTTTGCGAAACCGGAAGTCAAAAAACTAAAAAAACCTAAGTCCATGTTGTTGAAATGCGCACAATTAACAGAATTTACAGAGTTGGGCAGCTCTTTGTGTCTATCCATGGTACGCTTTATATATGTTTTCACATACGTTTTATATTTTAATGCTCTCTTTAGCAGTTATATGTTATTGAGACAGTTACTTACAAATATCATAGGTTTTCGTGGCTGTGATGTTTAAATGTCTTATGTTTTCGCGGCTACAATACAATACAAATTTTATTTAAATAGTCGGAGATACAAAACAGTATAACAGTAGATATGAATAGCTATTTACCGACTTATTTAGCAGCTAGACTTTTTGTGGCAAATGGTAGAGATATCACTGCAGCCTATTGTGGAAACACCACAATGCTCCACCTCGAATTAACCATCATGGGTACAAATTAGCACACCTACCCCCTTTTTTCTCAACCCAGTTTTTTTAAGCTGAAGCCCTAAATTCCCAGTATCAGTATACATCCCAGTTGACTTCCTCAGTGTTTAATATCTTTAAAGAAATAAAATGCCCTACCCCTGGACCTGGTGCATGCCTTAGGTGTGGACGAGTTCCAGACTCATCTGCAGACCAGCACAGCCTAGACAACAAAGCTGCCTGATGTTTTTAATTGGTTATGTTGTGAAAACGGGCCAGGGCTTGGGGTGAAATACAGTATTACTGGTTCTGTATATCTTCCAGGAATATATATCTGTAGGTCTGTAGTTCGCACAGGGAAGGGATAAAACACTGGGTCCCAGCACCCTAGATAAGCTTTTGGGTCAATTGGGTATTTACACAACCTGGTGATCCTCAATTGCGTACTTGCTAAAACAATTGGGTATTTTCATATTTTTTTTACTTTACATTTGTTTTCTGTGATTACACCTTTTCTTATTGCATGAAGCCATCAGGAATGTGCTTGCATATTTATTCACTCCCATCGTCTGCCTTTCTAAAGTATCAAACTCGGGGATTTTATTGTACCCGAAGCAAATCTCATCCCCTTGTTGACATTCGAGCGTGTATACTTTGCAAAGTTTCACTTTCATCTTGGTGTTTTTCCTCGAAATACTGGACTGGGCACCGATATTTTCATAAAACTGGAGTATATTACACGCTCGCTAGTAAAAATAAAATCACAATACCGACTGGCATTTGTTTATTAGCCGAATGGAAACGAAAGCGACCAAATGGTTCACAATGACATCGCACGTAATTGCATACCGATTGTTAGAATTGCTTTTTGGTACGCACACATTTCATTTTAATTGCTTTTTTTTGATGATTTTAATTGCGTATTTACGCAAATACGCTGCTTATCTAGGGTGCCTGGGGTCCTCAACCTCTGTAGATTTAACTCCACAATGACACATATGTGACCCGTCACGCGAAAAGGGACGAGTTGGGTGTCATATAGTGAAATTCACTTTTTCCGCGTTTCGAATAGAGAATTTTACGACGAATCAAGAAATATTAACATGTTGGTGGGTTCTTGATCATTTTGGGTATCAAAATATCCAAATAAGATGGGTACCGTCCTGAAGCGTCACAAACTTTCTATTAACGTTATTGTAACGTTACATATACATAATGAAATCCAGCAGATTAACACACGTAATGAAATATTGCAAAAGGACGTTACAATGTATTTGTTGTAATCAATTTTCTTTTCTCTTTTTCTATTTATTATTCCTCTCATTCTTCCTCCTCTATTTCTTCTTCAAATGTCGCACCAGATATATTTTTTCTAGCCTTCAGCTACACTATAGTATCAACACTTAGTCAACTTAAAAAAACAACAACTTCACACTGACATATTTTATGTGTTGTTTAAAAATTATTTTTCTCGTTGTTAATGCATCAAACTTGATAATAAGGATACCATTTGAAAGGAAATTGAAAAACGCAATAAACAACATTTATTTATTAGCCAAGGTGTCTTACTTCCTGAAAAATGATATAGTAAAACTGCAAAATACTGAAAAACTGAGTTTTCGTTGACGTCAACGGGAACGTCGCAGAGCCATGACGTAAAAGATTTTTTCTCAAACATGTGTACATTTACTACATTATCAGTTGAATGATTTTAGCAAATATTAGAATATGCATACATTGTTATGCTATTTCCACCAGCTATCTGCTAGTATATTGCTTATTGTCGCCCGCCTTTTAGAGAAAGTGATAAGTATAGTATCCGTGGTGTCTTGTTTGTGGAGCGTGGTTCAGCTCGGGTGCCATGTGTGTGCAACTCCTTCTACAGTTTAAGTATATAGCTTGCCATTGCTTACAGATCATACAGATGCGCAAGTGGTTTATATCCAATATTCAGTCACATTGATTTCAATCACCTTTTTAGTTGTGACCATCGACTGCTTCCAATGTCTCATGATATTGATAGTTGGTATGTGCATGGGTTTAATATGATTCTCTAATTTTTTGTCACTATTTTACGTTTTGAACTTAAACACAAGTCTGATGCTTGCATAGTGACTATACTATAGGCATACAACTTAACCTATACGGTTTATAGCCTACTGATTGTTTGAAACTATGCATGTACAGTCACGGGACATAAGTATTCGCCTACTTGGGAAAGTATTCGCCTACTTGTGACGTCGCCTTTTAAATTAGCATAATTCCAGATTTTTTGCAAAAATTATTGTCGCAAAACTACAGAAACTACAATCATGAAAAAGTACCAAATGAAAGCAAATTGATTTACGCAATAAACATATTTATTGTAGCTTCCTGGTGTTTTCGCATGGCAGTCATTTAAACACAAAGACAAATTAAAATATTATTTTTTCGTTGACGTTAACGTCAGCGTAAATGGGAATCGTGATATTTGAAATTGGATGTCAAATTTAAACGCGTTCTCCTTGAGAACCAAAAGCATAATTATTTTAATATTTAATTGTATATTGCTATTTTCTATTTGCTTTTCAACCGTGTAAGTTTTGTAAAAATGCACCCATTAACTTCGTCGTAATAATTTTTGCAAAAAATCTGGAAGTGCACTGTTTTAAACGGCGACGTCACAAATGTCTGTCCAGACAAAGTATTGCGGGTCAGATCGTCGCTGCATGGTACATGTATATACACGTACATATGCGAAGCTCTTCGGGACTGTTTCACGTTCATATAAATGCTAAAAACGTCAATCAATTCCCGGCGGGTAAGTGTAAATTTACTCCGCCTAGTTTTGGGAAGGAATGTTGAAGATGCTGCTGTAAAATTATAGCCCGCTACCCTTAGTCCCACAGGTGCCGTAGCTCCTAATGAAGGATGCATAACCGGTATTTTTTTTATATTTTATGACGGAGGGGGAATTAAATATGCAGATACTGTTGATCTGTCAATATTATTTTGTCTACAGCAAAAAAAAAGTATATAAAAAAGCCTAAAAAGAAGCAAAAATTAAATTGGAATACCGAAGCTCGGAATCGAACTTGGGCCGTTTGCGTGAGAGTCAGGTATCGTAGCCTAACACCATTGCAGAAATTTAATGAATTTGCTTATAATTATTTCAAATCACATTGCATAATCATGAATTATTTGAATTATTTTTCATATGTTTTTTTTAATTCACTTTAAGTTCCCAAAGGCCATTTTGAATTTTTCACAATACACTGCTTATGCCTCTGCTGTACTCATAATACACTAAATTATTCGTTAAAGAAAAACTGTAGCAAAAATTGGTCTTTCCCGATGACATCATCACTACGTCATCATATAAACATAAATATATCATTCATTATCTTGCCACGGCTTGGGAAAAAGAATATTTTTCACTTTTCCTTAGAAGCTTGATGTCGTCCCAGGGGGGGGGGGGGTACTCTGAACTTTTTTTTACATGCGTAGGCTCGGGTTATTTTTTTGGGTTCAAAATTTTGAATTTCAATATTTTGTGGGGTTTTCAAAAAAATAAAAATTCTTTTGGGTATGCATATTTTGTGGATATTTTTTTTTTTGGGGGGGGGGGGTCACCACAAAATTGGCCTATATTTAGGGGTCATTTCTATGCATTTTAGGGTCTTTTTTTAAGGGCAAGGTACAGAGTGGGGGATATTTGTGGGGGTTGCTAAAATTTCAAACATTTTTGGGGTGCTCGAAATTCCTGATATTTTTTTTTTTTTTGGGGGGGGGGGTAAACGGTAGATGCTGGGCCCGAGCCTACGTATATAGAGTAGGCCTACCCCCTGGGGATGTCGTGAGTAATAATTGAAATTAAAATAAAGATTACAATTATTTTAACTTAATAATCATGACATCGGTTTTTTTTTTCAGAAAATTTGCAAAATGCTGAAAACTTCCATGTGAGATTATGAAAAATCTAGCGCGATGACATATCCTTTTTATTTCATAAATTGACAGTCCATACATAGAACAAACTGTATGCAAAGAATTAAAAAGATTTTAATGTGGGAAGTATTACCCGCAACTGCCCTTAAATTAGTAGGCCTAAACCATGTAAACCAGATGAGAAATAGATCTTATCATAAACTGAACTGCGTGGACGATTCTCGACCTAACTTTAACTTATGAACATTCAAAAGGGAACATTTAATATCGTACAAAATGTTTGACAGTCTGGTGGCAGAAAACCTCAACATAAAAATGCTTTTGATCCGGTTTTATAATGAGTTAAACTTCCCTTTGAAACACGCTTAGGTGTGCTATTTTTGCGCGACGCGACGTTAACTTTAAGACGTATTTTCTCGAAATGACGTCGTCCACCCAACTCGTACCTTTTTGCGTGACGGGTCACATATATCACTTTTCAAGTTTTTTTCAGAAAAAGTAACATGGGGGGAACAAAATGACTGGGTTGGGAAAAAGCTGACTAGTCAAATCTTTCAACGGGGGGAAAAACTGACAGGTCCTCCCCCCCCCCCCCCCCCCCCCCCCCCCCGGAGAAAAACTGACGCTTACACCGGTATGCGAAGCTGAAATATTACTAAAACTGCTGAAAATAGCTAAAAAGGGTACCTAGGTTTCTTGCTGATGTTCATAAAGACGTATAAACTTTCAAAACAGTCTTAAAGATGGTATATTGAACCATTGCTTTTTGAAGAAAGTTCAAAGATATGCAGAGAAATAACGGAGATATGATTATTTCATCTTCAACATACTTCAGTTTTGAAAGCTCGGCCACCGTTGGGCCTCAAATAAAATTTTATTTGTTTCCCCTTATCCGACCGACCCTGAAAAAAGGGCCCTACCCAAAATATTTTATTCCAATTTTCAGTCTAGAATTATTTTTTTAAAATTCATTGTCAATTTGCTAACTTCAAGAATTGTCCAATGTAAACAGTGTTATATTTATCCCCACGCTTTTTTAAAAAAGCGTCGGGGATATTGCAATCGCCTCCGTCCGTCCGTCCGTCTGTCCGTCCGTCTGTCCGTCCGTCCGTCACGCTATCTCCTCCTAAACCATTGGACGAAATCCAACCAAATTTGGTGTGTGGGTTGCTCACATGAATGGGGTGTGCAACGGCACATTTTTTTTTGGCCCCGCCCCCTGGGGCCCTGGGGAGGGGCCAAAAGGTCAAATATCATCAAATATCATTAAAACTCAATTACAAAGTCGATTTGAAAGATTTTTTAACCAAACTTTGTGTGTCTTCTCACAAATGAAAGATATTAAACATATCAGACGGGATTTTCATTTGGCGGCCTGGGTCATGCCCTAGGGGTCGGACTTGGGGGTACCGTGGGGGGTTGGGGGGTCAAAAATTTTTTTTTTCCGAAATTCAACCAGATTTGGTGTGTGAGTTTCTTACATGAAAGGCATATGCACCGGCGCCATTTTTGGGGTCCCCACCCCCTGGGGCCTTAGGGAGGGGCCAAAAGGTCAAATATCATTAAATCTGAATTAATAGGTCAATTTCAAAGATTTTAAACCAAACTTTGTGTATCTTCTCACAAATGAAAGATATAAAACATATCAGATGGGATTTTCATTAGGCCGCCTGGGTCATGGCCCGGGGGTGGGACTTAGGGGTACCGTGGGGGGGGGGGCTGGGGGGTCAAAAAATTTTTTTTTTTTTAGAAAATCAAACAGATTTCGTGTGTGAGTTACTCACATGAATGGCACATGCACCCGCACAATTTTTTGGGTCCTGCCCCCTGGGGCCTTGGGTAGGGGTCAAAAATTTAATTTTCTGAACATGGTCATGTGGCATATCAAATTAACGGGGATGAGCAGTATACCAGGATACACTGAAAAATTTTAACCTACGATCAAACTGGTGACCTTGGGATGGGGTCAAAGTGTCAATTACCATTAGATTTCTTCGAGAGCGTGGGGATTTGCGATGGCGCGCCATCGAATGTGTTCTAGTTAGAAAATATTTTTAGTTGCAAATTGTTTGTGTATTTAATGTTATTGCCTAAAGTAGGACTATTTACAATTAAGTTTAATGGGTATCGAGTTTGGGAAGTAAAATAAAATAATTTTCCGACCGACCGACCCATACCGGTTAAACAGGGTCGGGTAAGGGGAAACAAAAATATTTCTAAGGTTGGCCTTGAGCCACGACAACGTATTTCCAATATATACATTTACCTGTACGTAAGTGACCAGTCCGTGTTTAATGGGTCCAAGCTTACAAGAAGGTAAGGTGTGACTCTTTTCGATTATAATCAAGTATTACCAAACACAATCGATTAGTAGAATCGAAAATTTTTTTCGATTGATCATCGATTATAATCAATCATCGATACAAGACTAGTTGGCACTACATATATATGAGCGCCGATCTGAGAAAAGGGTCCTTCAGGCATTCTAGCAGTTTTTGTGTAATCAAAATTTCAAAAAAAACGTCTTAATTTTCAAGATTTTGCATGTTCTTACACTAGACTCAAATTGCTTCTAACATGTAATACAGCCAAAGGCGCAAACAGTTCTGATAAAATTAAGTGATACATATAATGTATGTTGCCATGGCAACAGCTTTGCAAATGGACTACACACTTCCTTGAAACGGGATACCTCATTTCAATGCTTTTGTAAACATGTGATGTGCGTATGTGGGCTATTTCTGCAGTCTTTGCAGTTGCATATGCATCAAATTTACAGAAAGATGAAGCATTCTTGAAATATTGCTCCAATCGTCTTTGTATTAGCGTCATATGTTAACACAATGGTGTTGACGTCATAACGTCGTTAACAACGTTAAGTGACGTCGTGTTTAAACTCATCATATATATAAGTTATACGCTCATATCTTTGTTATTTGTAAAGATAATCTCTTCAAATTTTCTGTAATTTATTACAACAGCTATGTCTTTCTTTCTCTATAAATATCTCACTTTTGACTTTTATTGCCAGAAGGTCCCTTTTGTCAGATCTTGGCTTATATATATATATATATATATATATATATATATATATATATATATGCTGTTTTAACCATCTTGCTGGAGCCACTTGCCCATGATGCTATGGTCCTTTGCAGACAGTATTAAAAGTAGAAATTTGTCTACAGACTGCCTGGCCACCTAGAATTGTGTATTTTAATTTCTATTTAAGATGTTACAGACTGTCTGTTCTTACATGCTGTTATATAATAGTATCTTTTGATGTAGAACTCTGTGGTAGCATTTACTTCAGTTTAGATTTTGACTCAGTGGCTATGGATAGGAATGTATGCCTATCCCACCCCATCCCCAGCATCCTTGATACTGCTGTAATTGACAAGTACAGTCATATCTGGGTTTGCGCCTCATATTGTCATAACTATAGAAAGATATGCATATAATATATGCCTGATATTGAATGGTCATTACTATAGGAGGAAGTATTATATGTTACCCATGAAGGCGATGTGTCCATTCATTTTCACCCCAATAGCAGATGACTTTCTACAAAATCAAGAAATACCTATTACTCTTCAGCAGAAGAGTCAGTCATTCTACAGGGGTTGACACTTTTACCCCTTGTTTTAAGAATTTCTAATAGCTGCATAAATAATTCAGTTGTAACCAACTTCACAATTGTAATGATGTTTATTTGTATAACAGTGATGTATTAAAAGTTCAATGATTGTGGATTTCAGCATTACATTTGCTTTGGTGTTAGGGCTTCCATAATGATAAAAGATAAATAAGCATATTTAAATTTGAAACCTCTCTTTGTGTTGTCTATTAATTGGCTTACTGTTAAACTTAAAGGATGGGTGATGTGTGTCGTTCAGGATTTCTGTCTTATATTTTTATGCCCCCAAAGGAACTTTGGGAGGCATATAGTAATCGCACTGTCCGTCCGTCCGTCAGTCCGTCCGTCCGTCCGTCCGTCAGTCCGTCCGTCCCGCTTTCGTGTCCGGTCCATATCTCCTATATTCTTTGAGGTAGGAATTCCAAATTTGGTGTGTGGATACATCTTGAGATGGCGGAGTGTCGCGTACCATTTTCGGGTCACTGTGACCTTGACCTCTGACCTAGTTTTTAGAATAATCGTGTCCGGAGCATATCTCTTATATTATTTGAGGTAGGAATCTCAAATTTGGTGTGTGGATGCATCTTGGGATGACGAAGTGTCGCGTACCATAATTGGGTCACTGTGACCTTGAACTTGACCTCTGACCTAGTTTCTTGAAAACTGCATTGAGTCTGGTGTATATCTCCTATATTCTTTGAGATAGGAATTCCAAATTTGGTGTGTAAATGCATCTTTGGATGACGGGGTGTCACATGCCATTTTTGGGTCACTGTGACCTTGACCTCTGACCTAGTTTTAAGAATTATTGTGTCCAGAGCATATCTCTTATATTCTTTGAGTTAGGAATTCCAAATTTGGTGTGTGGATGCATCTTGGGATAGCGGAGTGTCATGTACCATTTTAGGGTCACTGTGACCTTGACCTCTGACCTAGTTTTTAGAATAATCTTGTCCATAGCATATCTCTTATATTATTTGAGGTAGGAATCTCAAATTTAGTGTGTGGATGCATCTTGGGATGACGAAGTGTCGGGTACCATAATTGGGTCACTGTGACCTTGAACTTGACCTGACCTAGTTTCTAGAAACTACATTGAGTCTGGTGCATATCTCCTATATTCTTTGAGATAGGAACTCCAATTTTGGTGTGTAAATACATCTTGGGATGACAGGGTGTCACATACCATTTTTGGGTCACTGTGACCTTGACCTCTGACCTAGTTTTAAGAATTATTGTGTCCCAAGCATATCTCATATATTCCTTGAGTTAGGAATTCCAATTTTGGTGTATGGATGCATCTTGGAATAGGGGAGTGTCATGTACCATTTTCGGGTCACTGTGACCTTGACCTCTGACCTAGTTTTTAGAATAATCATGTCCAGAGCGTATCTCTTATATTATTTGAGGTAGGAATCTCAAATTTGGTGTGTGGATGCATCTTGGGATGACGAAGTGTCACTTACCACAATTTAGTCACTGTGACTTTGAACTTGACCTCTGACCTAGTTTCTAGAAACTGGTGCATATCTCCTATATTCTTTGAAATAGGAATTCCAAATTTGGTATGTAAATGCATCTTGGGATGCCTGAGTGTCACAAACCATTTTTGGGTCACTGTGACCTTGACCTCTGACCTAGTTTTCAAGAATTATTGTGTCCAGAGCATATCTCCTATATTATTTGATGTAGGAATCCCAAATTTGGGGTGGTGATTCCTCTTGGGATGGCGGAGTGGTGCATACAATTTTGAGTCATTTTGACCTTGACATTGACTTCTGGCTTCATTTCTAGGTTTTTCTTGCTATATTATAGCTATCTTTCCTCAAATGTGTCTTGTGCTAGACCAATTCCTTTGGGGGCATTCGTCACGTGTTTGTGACATTTCTTGTTTCCATGATTTTTTAAAAGAAATTGGACAGGCGTGAAAATCAGCTTTTTCTGAAATATAGCATTACATATGAGAAATTGTTGGAAGTAGGTGGGGCTGCAATGCACAATATTAATAGAAAAAAAGGCCGACCATGAACCTTGACTTACCACAAGCCTACCTTCAGAGAATATAATTGCAGGTATTCCAACATGGAGTAGGCGAGTAACTTTTCTACGAGCTGCAAGACTGTGTCACAGTAGTTTTATCAACCCATCTCTCAAGTACCAGACAGACACAGTTACAAGCTTGAATCAACCACAAGGTAGGAAGGACATCAGTCAAATCAATGTCGCAATAAAACACGCCTTTAGAGTTACGCCTTTAGAGTTTGCGACAATATCGCACACAAACCAGGCTCCCAAATGTTCTAAAATTTTTGAACACTAAAAAATAATTATTTTGTAAAGTTATTACAGTGCATATGCAACTTTTTCATTTTATCTGAAATTTCAGCTGCTCATAAAATAAAAATGCTGACAAGAAAATATTTCTTGTCATAAAACTCTCAGATGTTGTATAAATTTATCCTGCTAATAAATGTTAAAATGTCTCCAAACGTTGGCATTTTAACATTTATGAACAGGATAAATTTCATTAAAATGCTAATGTTGGTATTTTAACATTATGCACAGGATAAATTTCATGCTTAGCTGAGTTGAGCATGAAAACGTTTTATAAGTTTGAGGCCAGGTTGTCAACCTCCATGTCTTCTTTTAACACTTTCCATGCTGGATATATTCTGCACTTCACTCCTGTCTCCTCCCCAATCTTATCAAATTGACCTGCAGGATTATATTTATTAAAGAGACTAGGTCTGTGACTGAATTTTTTTCGAAAAAAATTTTTTTCTTTTTTAAATCATTTGTAAAAGTAGAATTAAGTTATGTTTTCACAATAAATATGTTCAGTACACCTGAAAACTGCATGGAAAAGTGATTTATCTGAAAAAAGTTTTTTTTTTCCTTGTTACTAATTATTTATGTCCCTCCAATAATTCTAGACAGTTGATTTTTAACATTAATGCTGTTGTTTTGATAGTGATAATTTGTTAAGATTTACGAAAATGGTAAAATGCTTACCTATTTTTGAGTATTTTTACTGTATTCTTGAAAAATAAAAACTTTATTTCTAATATTAGAAGATCAAAAGTTATAGACAATGCAGCTTTAAGCATGTATTTACAAGTAGAGTGGAAAACAGTGTAGATCCTGATCAACTGGCTTCTCAGAAGCCAGTTGATCAAGATCTACATTGTTTTCAAAACAACTTTCTTTATTTCAAATATTTTTTCAGAGATTTATATTTCTTAATTTGTGAAAATGGTTTCAAATATATTTGATTTTTAATGAGAAAT
>CAXHUL010000425.1:0-51000 GCA_964019695.1 Loripinus fragilis
TGTTAATGCATAGAAAAACATGTTTGATCCCTATAAATGACTTTATTATAAACTGATTGTATCAAACTTTATGGATAATTCCATTGGTCTAAAAAGTTTTCAGGAGCATGCAGGGTTGTCAGGTCAAGTAAAGTAGTTATTACTTGAACATCTAACCAGGTATCCATATAAGAGTGCCCAATGTAAAATTATCTTTCTCATTTCTCAACCAAAACATATGTTGTGGGTACTCAAAAGAACTGTCTCATTGTCTCAATAGAGACGGATCTTTTGAGCACCCAAAACACATGTTTAAATTGATGGGTAAGAATATAATTACAATTTGACACTAAATAAAATCCTTATCCTTATGTCACCTATGATCTCTTTTTGTCAAGAACCATTGGATAAAAAGTAATAATGTACTTTTTTTTGTTGCAGGATGCAGCAGCTGCTATAGACAATATGGTATGTTGGATTTGAATCTCTATTTTCTTTCTTTCTGAGGCCAGTGGCGGATCCAGAGGGGAACTTCATTGGGTTCATCTTAACCCCCCCCAATGAAATAATTTGGTCTCATTTAATTTTCATGGCACATTTAAGGAAAATGAGATAATATCAGCAAAGCAAACCCCCCACACCTTTATGCATATGAACCCCCTTTCCAGAAATCCTGGGTCCACCCCTGGAGGCCTCCAGATAAAATGCGTAATAATGCTCGCAAATTTAGAACCATTAAGGGGGCAAATTGTTTTTGGTCCACCTGTCAGCCTGTTCAACATGCATACCTTGTTAGCAGGGTATCTCATGAATAAACTGGTAAAGCTAAGCCCTGAAGCATGGTAATGTTTGTTTATTTGTTTTGGGTCTTTACATCCCAGTCAACAATTTTTCAGTCATGATGCAAGGATTTCCTATCTTCCTGGGTTGAACCAATACTTAGCAGCCGATAAAAGTGTCTTGCTCAAGGACACAACACACTGTGAGTCTCAAACTACATGTAGCAAGCCTTCAATCCCCGGTCTAATGGTCTACCAATTGAGCCACTTCACTCCCCATTGGAACTTGGTCATCAGATCAAATGAGATTACAAGTAAATTTAATAAGCTGATAAACTTTTGAAGAAATTCCAAAAAAATGTGTTTAACTCTTTCCTTGCTAGCTGCGACTTTTGACGTCTGCTGATAACCTTTGCAAACAGTTTGGACGTGGATCAGGACCAACAAAATGTTGGTTCTGATCTGAATCAAAACTGTTTGACACTCTGATAGTGTTCCTGAAAGAATTTTTGGAATAAAATAATTTTGAAAAAAGTCAGCAGACGACAATAAAAGCATGAAAAATTACCCAGCATGCAGAGTTAATGATTTAGGTTACTTTTACAGAATGATGGAGAGCTCTTTGGAAGAACAATTAGAGTAAATCTGGCTAAACCAATGAAAATAAGGGAAGGCCAATCTAGGGCAGGTAAGCAGCAAAGTCTAATTGTTTAAAGCATTAATACTGTAGTCTATAGGGCCATCCTTATATAATTCTTTGTTTGCTGTCACCCGACCGACTCACTAACTCAAAAAGCCGGATACCAAAAAAAAATGTTTTATGGCCGTTTCAGAGAAATATTTTTTAATTCTAATTCTAGACATTGTTTCTTTATTTTCAATGTCTTTTTAAAAAATCAGTGAAAACAAAAATACAGGAAAATTATGAGTAGGGTGACAACAAACAATTTTTTTTAAGTATGGCCTAGTCAAGAAGTGCAAAGCAATATACACGTAGTTGGACACTATTTTTCAGTTACTGTAAAATATCAATGGAAAATGTTTTAATTCTAGAGTGTTTATACTTTATCTTCAGCACACTTTGGTGTCTGTCTGTCCATTTGCATTTTGTTACTGCTCTCTAGATTGCACATTTTTCTGGGAAATCTTCAAGCTTGTGATATTAGTTACTCACCTTAACCATAGGCGCATGGTGAGCTACTGTAATCGTTGGATATCCGCCATCCATCATGCATTATCAAAAAGGACATCTACTAAAAACTAATGACTGTATTTTGACAAAACTTGGCAGGAATGATCCTTATAAATAGTTCAAATGGTTGTAGTCTGTTGCATTACTAGGTGAAATAAGCTAAAAATAGATTCTCAGAATGAAAACTTTAAAAATCTTCTTATATGAAACCACAAGGCCTAGAGCTTTGGTTTCTTTGAACGTAGCATCTGGTAGACCTCTACCAAGTAAGCTCAAATTATGACCCGGGGCAAAAATAAAATCCCCACCCCTGGGTCACCAGAGGTATGGCCATTGGCCAGTTTCCAATCGATACCTATATATAAGAAGCTGAAACAATACTCAGGTGAGCAATCCAGGACCACTTGTCCCTCTTCTCTTGTAATTTGGTATCTAGGACATAAAGCTTTAAATCTCATAATATTTTTAATAAACTTGGAATATATGTTATCCCTTCACATCGAAGGCTACTTTTAGATCATGACATCATTTTCTATTTTTAGACAACATTGAAAAAATTCAAGAAAATTGAAAATATTATGGAAAAGGCCGCATTTGCTCCAAATGCTCCATTTTCCCAGTGAACTGTATTAGAGTGACTGGAAACTCCATTTTTCAGCCTGATAGGTTTGTCGGGGCATGTGTCACGTGACTTTCACCTGTTGTGGCATTCATCGTATACACAAAACGGTGACACAGCCTTGAGAAACCGCTGCATTTATATGTACACTGAAGAGCTTATTTCTTTGTAAATATCACTCATTGAAAAAGATATTTGAAATATTTAAAAATGATGTGTTTCTACAATGTTGAAACTAGTCCTATGGAGTTAATACCGTGTAAATATCGGCTGATTTTATGAAAGTTGCTGAATTTGTCAACTATGGCATCAATAATACCTTGTTCACTGTGACAAGTAAAGCTACGTCTGTGCCTTTTTTTTATTAATTTTCATAAACGAAGATCCCCTGTGATTCTTAAATCATCGTAACTTTACTATTTTGGTGTTGTTAAAGGTGTTAAAAGTTTTGTAAACAATAGAGAAATTAGGCTGTGTATTCCCAAACTGCTGTAAAAGCAAATTCTGTAGATAAATGACATCTATTTCCCCTCATTTACCTGTGTAAGATGCTGACAGAGCTATTTGAGTTGAGTATCGGTATATCATTGAAGTGTCCAGTCACTCTTATATAGGTCTCTGATTTTCCGTAATATTTTCAAATACATGATATTTCAAAGGCATTTTTATGGAGTAAAGGGTAAATGAGCTTTGGCCATTAATATTCAGTGGGGAGCATTGTAGACTGGCTCAAGTCCTTAAAGCAATTTATAATCAATGTGTCATATCATATACTTGTAGCTAGTCTAACTCTGAGGGCTCTGTTAGAGTTAGACTAGCTACATGTATATGATTTGACACATTGATAGAAAATTGTTTTATGGACTGGAGCCAGTCTAGGAGCAATGGTGCCCAACGTATACCACTTTTAGTTTACTTTGTGCTCATTTATAGTATGGTCTGATGACACGTGGCTACAAGAACATGCAGGAAAGACAATTGATGAGAAGGAGGAGGAAGAGGAGGAAAAAGGAACAAAGAGATCAGCTCTTCTGTCCCAATCAGTAAGTTTTTAACCATGCCTGGATCCAGAGGGGGAACAGGGAGTCCAGCTTCCCTGGAAAATCATATTTCCGCAAGCAAACAGAGTAGACCCTGATCAGGTAGCTCTTACAAGAGCTGCCTGATCTGGGTCTGCTCTGTTTGCAAAAGTGTTAAAAGGTGTCTATGAGGTAAAATGTTAATATTCAGTGGAAGCACTGATGCCCTACAAATACCACTTTTAGAACATACAGGAAAGACAATTGATGAGCAAAGAGATCAGCTCTTCTGTCCCAATCAGTAAGTTTTCACCTTTGCTTCATTTTAACCCTTTGTATACTAATAATTCCGGACCCGTAGCCCAGTCGGCAGCAAGTCTAACTGCAGATCCAGGGGTCTCGAGCGGGATCTGAGCCCAGTCCCATACTTTTGTGGAGATTGATCATGAAATAATTTCTACGGTCGTTCTCCTCCTTCTGCCGATTCAAGAGGGGTTGTTGTCAGTTACAAGCAAATGTATGTGCACAAAAACTGGTTAATCGCTTTGTCTAGCTTGCCCAGGAAATGAAATCCCAACAACCCTAAAATGATGGAAAGTCCTTTTAACAGAGTAATATATGTTGAAGGGAGTGTCTTAAACTGTTTTTATACTACATTCTAGGACAATGAGCCAGCAACCAAGAAGTCTAGAGGTAGTTCTCAGGTGTTCCTAGATATAAAGATGGGAAATAAACAGGCTGGAAGAATTGTTATAGAGTTGAGACCAGATGTTGTACCAAAAACTGCAGGTAAACTGTCTACTGAAAGAAAAGTTTTCTGTTTAGAAACTCAGGATTCATGTTAACTTTGCAAGAGACCTGATGTGCTCATGATTCCATGAACAGACCAAACATGGAATTTACTACTTATATTTACATTTTATATTACCAGTCAAGTATCAATTCTCAGGAGCGCAGTGGCTCAGTGGTAGAGTGCTTGACTCGAGACCGAAGGGTAGCGGGTTCGAGCCTCACCTGCGTCACTGCGTTGTGGTCCTTGAGCAAGACACATTTATCCTAGCTTAGTACTGGTTAAACCCAGGAAGAACCGTCCCGCATAACTGAAAAATTGTTGAGTGGACGTAAAGAATCAAACAAACAAACAAACAAAATCAATTCTCAATTTTCACCTAACTTGGCTGGTTTTCCGGATATTTTGAATTAATTCGGACATAAAGGAGGTTTCCAAAAAGCCAAAGTGCCAAATTTCCACGCTTAACGGCATGGCGATACATGTTCAATATGATACAAATGTCAGCAAACAAACAACGTTATTGGATGGCCTTGACGTTGGTCTGCCCAAATGGTGCATATGTGGGCATGGCTGAAATCAATCTTTTTATGAAGGTATGAACAACTTCTCAAATGTGAAGATTCATTTAAATACTCGCAGTGGAAATGTAAATATGTCATAATGACAGTGAGACAAATGGGAATGTAGGTTTGTGGGATTGCAAACTAGTGTATAGGTAGGAGATGTAGGTGAATGGTAACTTTATTCTTTTGTGGAATGAACCTTCCTTCTGATGTTAAACTATACCCCTTAAAGCTTGTTTCCGGTGTTTAGCTATAATCCTAACAGCTTCCTTCTGGCATTAAGCTACACCCCTAAAAGCATACATAAGGGATACCAGCAGCGCTTTGGTCACACTAAAACAAGCAATAAAGATTTATTTGGCGCTCAAACTAACAGAAGGCTTATATTTGGAGTTGTTGCATTACTCATTTCACCTGGTAGATTTAGACAAACCTTAGATACTGTAAATTCGAAAATTTTTGCGAGTGTTTTATTTTTGCGAAACTTCGCATATGGGAAGTTTTGTAAAAATAAAATCCTCACGAAATGGTGAAATCACTCTGTCATTTACTGATGAAGGTAAATTTATGTAATATTCGCGAATTGTTACGTTGCAAATATGTCTTTTAATGCGATTCGCGAAAAATAAAACTCTCGCGAAAATTTCTGAATTTACAGTAGTCTAAGTGTGTGTGCATAGACAATAACTATCAATAGAAATAGTTTAGTATGTTTATGCTTATTTCATGGTATGCATCTGATTCAAATGTGTGAAAACCCAATTACAGCAATAACAAAAAATAAACATATGCATTATGTACGAGTGCTTAATCAAGAAATCCTGATTAATCTGGAACTTTCTCATCCCTGTCAGCCAACACAGATGTCCATACTTGTCTTGAGACTTTGCTGCTTATATATGCATTAAGTCCTAAAATCTCATGAGCTGTTTCATTTTTATTTTGCAGAAAATTTCCGATGTTTGTGTACCCATGAAAAAGGATTTGGTTACAAAGGCAGTACATTCCACAGAGTCATACCATCATTTGTATCCTTTCTCTGTTATAACCTATTTACTGTAAAACCTGTCTTAAGAGGCCACTCAAGATTAAAATTGTTTTTCAAGACAGCTTATCGCTTAATGCAGATTGCTTAATGCAGATCAAAAGTATTGCAGAATGCTCTCTTGGAGCATTCTGCAATACTTTTGACATTCATTAAGCTACCATTTGTATTAAAGACCTTTGTTTGTCTATTTTTGAGTGGCTGCTTAAGACAGATTTTACTATATTGTGCACTGGTTGAATATTTGTTCTTCTTTGTTACAATATGGTTTGAATGGTTCATTGTAGATTTCCAAGCATTATATCAATCTAGATTATATAGTACAACAGTATACAGTGGTTAATGGAATAACAATATAACAAAAATAGAGGCTTGCTCAATATATGGGCCAGTATCTGAGAATCCGTTCTTATTGCATAGGCAAACATCAAATGCTCGGACAAATGTGCAATCATGTCTGAGCATACACTGCTTGCATACACAAAGTATGGAAAATTATGAAAGTTCAGACCAAACTTTTGGCCTTAAGATCTGCTGTGTACCTTTACATGCCTAATTAAATAGTGACTTGATGCATTTGAGGAGTGAAGTGACTCAGTGTTAGAGTGGGCAACTTGAGATTGAGTAGTACCTAGTTTGAGTTTCATTGACTGTGAAAGCCCTGAATTGTATCCTTGAGCAAGATCCTTTATCCTCCTTATGGTACTGGTATAACCCAGGAAACCTCCCAGCATGTCTGAAAAATGTTGACTGGGATATAAAGCCTCAAACCAAGCTAACAAACAAAACACAACTTGATGCAAATGCTTTGGCCAATATAGATTGAAAAGTTTCCTTAGCCAACTGTAGATGTGTCAAGGAGGAGATTTTACCAATCACAATGGAACTGGAGGGAAGTCAATATACGGGTCCAAGTTTGCGGATGAAAATTTTACTTTAAAACATACTGGCCCAGGTAAATACTTTTAAAACTATGCTGTCCTGGATTAGAATCAAACTTACAGGAACCAGGGATTTTCCTAAGTCTGATTTTGGGCCCCTTCCCAATTGAAAAATGAGCAAAAACTTCCCAAAATGGTGTATATCATCCCCAGTTTCTTAATGTGCGTACGGGAATTCAGTGAACAACGCTTTTTTGCTTTTATTTCTATATGTGCAGACTAATCGCACAATAAACATCAGAATTTAATACATCTATACACCGCCTAATTGGTGATATTTTTTTCGTTACAAAAGGTTTTGCCAAATGGGCTGTGATATGATGGAAGTTGTCCTCATTTGAGCATCTGCATTTTTTAATTTACCCTAAACGCACCTTTGTACGGATCGCCGCCTTTAGTTGACTATCGATGAATAATTATACAGTTTTGTAAGACGAAGTAACGTGTTAGAAGAAGGTTTTCTTATCATATCAAAAAAGTTCCACCAAATGCAAATTATGGTCATAGTTTGGGCTCACAGAATTTTGACATACAAGAAAATATTGAGGCCTTCCCAGTGGGTACCCATCCGCTTGTTCCCCTATGAAATGAATCAATGTGTTCTGTTGCTTTTCAATTCAAAATCTTGATTTTCTGTGTTCCCTGCTCCTTGAAAGTTTTATCCCTCTGATCATCAGATTTTAAACAATTTTCCAACTTGTTTTATTAATTCAATTGAGTTTTCTATCTGTTTTTTTCCAAATACTGATTTGTTGGCAATGCAAAATATGCATCGTAATTCCGGGCAACTATGATTGATAAGAGAAAAAGATCACAGGGCTCAACCGGTACGCGTCACCCAGGTGAAAATAGACTCATCCAATAAAAATAATGCTCGTTTAGCCATTTAACAGTTGAGGTTAGAAAGAGAAACTAGTGATGGGGTGGGAATGTACTTTGAAATAGGTTGAAAAATATATCAGCGGATGTCATTTTTTGTGTTTGGGGTCATTATATTTTTGGGGGGTGGCTGAGAACTAAATTTTTATGTGAAGTGCATCATAGGCTATAAATTATGCACCAGTCATTTGTAACCACTGCTTCACCCAAGCCCCCCTGAGCAGGGCGGGGATAGCCTGGCAAATGTGCTGTGGCTTTACTTTTACATTGTCTCCATAACGCGGAGGAAATGTAGGTGTTTGATAGACAAAGGCAACCATGTCAGTGCAGTATAATAGACTGTCATGGTTTTGCCAGCTAGCTGTCCCCACAGTGTGGTAGTTAAGTACTATGGGGAACTGCAGACACAAAATCAAAGTCCTCGACATTCCCCTGGGCTAGGGGGGGGTGGGGGGGGGAAGGGGCAGTGGACACAAATGACTAGTGCATAAAGGCGAAATAAATTATGCACACCAGCCATTTGTAACCACGCCCCAGCCGGGCAAATGAGCTATTAGTCACGGGGTCATGCCAGGGACCTGCAACCAGAAAACCAAAATCCCCGCCGTTCCCCCGCTCTGTGGGCTGTGATTACGAATGACTCGTGTATTAGACGATGTGGAGCACATGTCCAAATGATGTAACCCCTGTTTACATATGGCCCTCGGCGCGAGAAAACCTGTCTTCGGAGGTTTGCGAACAACAAAGAGGCAGACTAGCGTCTGATCAGCGCCTTTGTTATTCGCTTTTGGGAAAGCACCATATCTAAGCTTGCTACAAGCGAAGTTTCGATTTTCTAGCAAGTCTCTGTAGCTGCGGAGACTGGTTTGAGTCTCACTTTGAAAGATACCCCGAAGACGGGTTTTCTCGCGACGATGGCCCATATCTGATGAATATCTTCCTCGTTTTTTTTGTTTTAAATATCATTATCTGTTGCACTTGTAGTATTTGTCCTGGAGCTGTTGAGATACGAGGCCACGCCGCAAGAATACCTGTCTTCTGGGTTTCCGACAAAGCCAGTCTCAAACCAGTCTCCTCGGCTTAATAGGCTAGCTAGAAAATTGAAGTTTTGCTCGTAGTGAGTCTAGATATGACTCTTTTAAAAGCAGATAACAAAGTTGCGGATGACACTGCGCAGATGCGCAGGCTGATCTGCGCCTTTATTGTTACAAATCACCGAAGACAGCTTTTCTCATTCGCAGTCCAATTGCTTTATATCATTTTACCATGAGCGCTTAGAAAGTGATTTTCTTGAAATACAGTGTATGATAAAACTCAGAATTGTTATTTGCGCAGTCTTATCAAATCATTTGCAGTGTGTCTGTAGACACACCAAGAGTTATCCTGCTAGTGACCGTTTTCTTTATCACGATAGTAAACATGGTAATCATTGAACTGTATAAACCACGTGTTACCCATATGAAATACATTGAGGGAAAATGAGGAGTTTTCTAAATCGAAAACGACTAAGTTATTTTATTTTACAAGATATTCCAGACTTATTTTCCAATCTTAAAAGTTCAAACATGCAATTGTATATTAGGCGGTGATATTTTATCTGCATGTGCAAAATTTCAGTCCAAATTGATATAAATAAAGACATTTTAAAAAAGAAAAGCGTTGTTCAATGAATTCCTGTACGCACTATAGTTCTACATTTTGGTGATAAATTCGTGAAAATCCGAACAAAAATAGCTAAGTTACAGAATCATGAAAATTTGTATAAAAATGTGAGTGGAAACACGTTTTCGCAGCTTTATACTGCTAATATCAATCTATTTAAAATGGTGGCCCAGTATTATTTCTTCCCAATTTTGATGGTCCAAATGCTTTTTCCCCAAATTCTACAGACCGGTGGTCCCGATTTTAGAATGGTAAGAAAATCCCTGGGGGACTGGTATGTGCTTGAAGTATTAACCCATGTAAATCCCTGTCTTAGTGCAATGAATGCAGATTTTTTCCATGCACTTTAGTCACATCATGAGAAATGGTGGGGAAGTACCACCTCAATACAAACAAAATGATACCAAATTTGCCAAGCAGGGGAACTATTCTGTCATGTGACAGCTCTTGATATTAAACTTTTGTTAGCTGATCAAAAATTAACCCTTAAGGTGTCACCCATATTTTGCAGCAGAGGACCTTTTTAAAATTGATTGCTAGTTTAGTAAACCAAATACATGTATGTCAATGGATTTTAAATCAATAGCCAGTCAATTTGGAGAGTAAGTGATTTTTGAAAATCCGACCTTTGGTAGGTAAATGCCAATGTATTTGCAATAATAACTCTTTAAAATTAAAATAAAAAAATGATTTTACCTGTTATAGTTTTAAGCAGATTTCAATTTTTATCAAATGAGCCGTGACATGAGATTTCCAACAATGTGGTATGTGCGACTAGCAAAGGCTCAGACCAGCCTGCACATACGCGCAGACTGATCAGAGCCATTGCTAGTGGCTTAGATATTCTAGGAGTTTTAAGCTACTCACCAAACATCATTTGGAGTTTCTAAGCTAAAAGAAGGCTGCACAGGCTCGTCTGAGTATACACATGTAATAAATGCCACAATTTTGGAAATCACATGTCACGGCTCAAATAAGACTTTTTTGTGACTCAGTATATTATGTGACTTGTTTCAGGTATTATGTCAATGGCAAATTCTGGTTCTAATACAAATGGTTCACAGTTCTTCATATGTACAGAGAAAACAGACTGGTATGTTTAACTCTTTAGCTGCTTGGGTCATCTTCTGATAACCTTTGCAAACAGTTTGAGACTAGGATGGTATTCCTGAAAAGTTTATTAGAAAACAGAAATTTTGAGCCTAAATGGTAAATATTTTAACCCATTTGTTATAACATATGTTTTGGGTGCTCAAAAGAACCCTCTTATTGAGATGGTTCTTTTGAGTACCCACAACATATGTTTTGCTTGAGAAACAAGAAAAATAATTTTTTAGTACACACTCTTATCTAAAGGCCTGGAGCTCCTGAAGTTTTTATTTGAAAACAGAAAATTTGAAAAATATCAACAGATGGCAAAATAGCATGTAAAATTTTCCAGATTACAAAGAGTTAATAAACAGTCACAGTGTTTGGTGGATTTCACAGTATAACAGCTTATCTGATAAATCCTCAGTTTATCCAAAGCTAATTAACCATTTAAACTTGAAATTGTTAATAACTTTTTGTAGGCAAAGTGCAAGTTCTAAGATTGAAATATAGAATACAAAATTTATCGCCATTTAACATATTACAATGATTTTTATCTAACAACTAATACAATACATGTGAGTGAAGTGTACAGAGTAACTTCCAGATATATTGCAAGGAGCAATATATTCTCAAGAGGTTTATATATACCATAGATAACTCAGTATACCAAAGGTAATATTTTTGCGAGGTTTATATCTTTTTTATCGGCAGACTAAGACAGATACCAAGCACTGCCATGTCAGTGTCGAAAGGATGTTGGCTTGACACCTGAAAGTTGCGCCAGCATCTTAACTGCACTTACACAGCGACACACAGCCACTGTCTAATCTAAATTTAAGGATTTTTTAAAAAATTTTGAACTATCACAAATGCACATGTATAAAGTGATTCTTTCATTTCGCTATTTAGTAAATTTTGGTTTGAAATGTCATCTATTTCCATAATGTATACCAGCAGCTAAGTCCCTGTGCAGACTGCACAGGTTTGTCTGTGTCTTTGCTGGTAACCTGTGCAATATAAGTACCAAACTCACACATGCTGGCTCATATTATATACAATTTAAGAGTTATAATTAGCTCTGATGTTAATTCCAGGTTAGATAACAAGCATGTGGTATTTGGTAAAGTCATAGAAGGCATGGATGTAGTCAGGAAAATGGAGGTAAACAAGATTCAAATACAGTGAAACCTGTCTCAGGCGGCCACTCAAAAATAGACATACAAAGGTCTTAAAGACAGGTGGGGGCTTAGGGCAGGTCAAAAGTATTGCAGAATGCTCCATCGGAGCATTCTGCAATACTTGATCTGCATTACACAATTATTGGTCTTGAAAACATATTTTTGAATCTTATTTTGAGTAACCGCTTAAGACAGGTTTTACTGTACAGTGCATTCCCTTTATAACACATCTAGTTATAACAAAGAATTGGATATAAAAACAGTCATGTTGAGTCTCCCATTTTTTAACATCGAATTTTACAAAGCAATTATAGGAAAATGGCCATGGATTTTGTCATTTTTCTATAATTTCTTTGTAAAATTGCTACATAATAACAGGGTTGTTTTATAAAATGGTCCATTCCTATGAAACCCAAATACAGTGTTATAAAGACACTGCACTATATGTGGTATTTGCACCATATTTAGGGGGCTGTAAGATGGTGTATTTCCCTTTAACATATTCTAAAAAATCAATCAAATGTGTAAATCAGTTATATGTTATTCAGTTTTAATCCTACGAAAAATAGTCCTTAAAATATAGCCTGCTTTAACATCTGTTGCATATGTTCAGGTGCACTAAGGACTAGATTTCATATTTTTTGAAATACAGGGTACCTAAGAACATAAGTGGATTAAAGGAGTAGATCGCAAAATTTGTGTCTTAGGGGTGTGGAAATCCCATGCCCAACTTGTCCGACACGGGAAAATTTGACGACGGGCAAGTGGAATTTTCCTGGCGACTTGCCCGCGGACAAGAGAGCACATGTGTTTTGGCACTCTTTTCTGTCCCAAAATTCGGTGAAGGAAGGGAATGCCAAATTTACATGTTTTTCCCAAGTCTTTGGAATTTTATCGTTTAACATTTGATAGTTGGCTTTAAAATACCAATAAAGGCTGAAACGGCAAATTTAAGGCACCTGTGGATACCTTGCAACCTAATATGTGTGGTTGTATGTCAAAATTATAGAATCATTGGCTGTTATAAGTGAATTTTCTTGTTGAAACTCACCAATTTGCCAATGGTTTTTATGTAAAATTGTGGTCTAAAAATAGCCAGTTGAGGTAGTTATTTTTAGACCAGCTGATAAGTCCCTAGTAGCTCCCCAGTACTGGTAAAGGTAAGGTATATGATTAGTTTTGAAAGATTTAAAAAATAAAAGGACAATTAATTGTTTTTAGCCCTGTTTTGGTGACCAACAATGTTTTTTTATGTACATTTCATTGAAAGAACAGTGGAGGAGTTAATTTGTCACTTTATCCCTGCAGTTGATTTCACCTTATCACTATAACCAACAAACAATGTTATTTAAAAGTAGATGCACTTGTAGTAGTTAGACAGGACAGCTTAATAAATATTAACAGCTCAGGAACTGACAAACATGCATTAAAACATAAGAAACAAATTCAGGGTGTAAAAGAGAGCTGTGAATAATCAGCAGAAAAAACTGAAGTCATGAGTTACCTATGGAAAAAAAGAGAATAAGTTTGTAAAATCTTTATGTATTGATTGAAAAATAAGCACATAACTGTTTTGAAGAATTACTAGCTTACATGTAAGTTACTTTGTGTAACATAAGCTAGCTATTCTTGAAAAAGGAATAATATTCAAAATAAAGCCACTGAAATACAAAGTAACATTCACTCATACATTAAATGAACAAGCAGTAAATAATTTGCCGTAAAATTCGAACAGGTAAGATTCAGTGATGGACAAGTAGATTTTTGTAGTTTACTTGTCGGTGGACAAGTAGACAATTTTGTAATTTCCACACCCCTGTGACTGGTGGGATAAGGGCTAAGATGAGAATTTCTCCTCTTAAATAACCCAAGAAGTCTAGGAGAGATTCTCTTTATTGTTACTTAATTATTTAAGAGCTGGGCTTTTAAAACGATGATCTTACTTTTAAGTGCTTGATTTCTAAATAAAAAAATTTCAGTTTATAATTATGGTCTTGATTATTCCATTTTCTTTAAAATTAATAATTTGCTGAATAAAGCAAGCAGATAGTCCCTAATCAGACAGCACTGCTTATTTTCATGCTCTTTCTGTCTGGGCCAGTTGCTCTTGCACCAAAAGAATCAAAGTACATTGTTCTAATAAAATTAAGACTTTATTATGAAAACAAAGTGTTTTTTAATGGGTAATTTTTGTATGCTTTTTTGTCATCTGCTGACTTTCTCACAACTAACTTTTAAAAAAGTTCTTTCAGAAAAACTATCAGACTGGCCGAAACTTAAATCCAAAATGAAAGAATATCAACAAAGTTTCATAACCAACCATTAAGGGAAAACAGTAGAGGAGCTCTGGACAGACTTCACGACTACCCTTGATAAGTTCTCCCAAGAATGCATACCATCAAAACTTATCCGAGGCAAATCATCTCTACCTTGGATAACCCAAGAGATTAAACGCTTGATTTTCAAACGGGATGGCCTATATTCAAAATTAAAAAAACAACAGGTAAAGCAGACTTACAAACACAATTTCAGACTCTCCGGCAAAAACTCAAAAGAAAAATTAAAGACTCATACCAGGCTTATCTCGAAAATCTCTTGGGACTCAATGATGACGAAAACAAATGTGACGACAAAAAATTATTCTCATTTCTGAAAAACTCTCGACGCCACCAACAAGGCATACCACCTCTGAAACATGAAAATAAGCTCCATTCTGATACAAAAATTAAAGCCAACCTTTTTAATCAGCAATTTAACACCGTATTTACCCCTAAGGAACCCCTGTCTCTTTCACGCCTGGCCTAATTGCGAGTACAGGATTTGAAAACAGCGGGTGGTCTGCCTTCTGACACCATTCCGGACTTACAATATGACACAAGGACAAAGATGCCAGAGATAGACATCTCAAAAAATGGTCTACTTAAGCTTCTAAAAAACCTTAGGCGGGGCAAGGCAGCCAGGCCGAATAGGCTGAAACCCCTTCTGCTGAGAGAGCTCCGGGAAGAGATTGCTCCCATCATCAAAATCATCTTTGACAGGTCCCTACAAACGGGGGAGCTCCCAGCAGATTGGGTGAAGGCCAATGTCATGCCTGTGTTTAAGAAGGGTGATAAGTCTCTGGCATCAAACTACAGAACTATCTCTCTCACTTGCATTCTTTGCAAGGTCCTCGAACACATTCTGGCTTCCAACATTGTTAAGCACCTTGATGGGCAGGGTCTCATGTATGACCTCCAGCATGGCTTTAGAGAAAAAAGGTCATGTGAGACCCAGCTCATCATGCTCATTGAGGATCTTGCGAGGAATGCCAGTGTGAGTAAACAAACAGACATAATCTTACTCGACTTTTCCAAAGCTTTCGACAAAGTCAATCGCAGCAAACTTCTATGGAAGCTGCACCAATATGGCATTCGCGGACGCGAGCTGGCATGGATCCGAGCTTTCCTTGGGAGTAGATCCCAGCAGGTACTGATGGATGGGGAGTAATCGGAATCCATACCAGTTACATCTGGTGTCCCCCAGGGCTCAGTCCTGGGCCCGATTCTTTTCCTTGTCTATATTAATGAGCTGCCTGATGAGGTCCGCTCCCGGGTGAGACTATTTGCTGATGATACAGCCCTGTACCTCACCATGGAAAGCGAGGATGACAGCTCAGCACTACAAACTGACTTGGACATATTGTCTGCATTGGAGACCAGGTGGGATATGGAGTTCAAGCCCTCAAAGTGTCAAGTGGTACATGTGACAGGCTCCAGAAAGATGGTTAAGACTAACTATGTATTACATGGACAGGTTCTGGAGTCTGTTCCATGTGCCAGGTATCTCGGGGTTGATATCTCCAGTGGTCTCACCTGGAATTCCCATATTGACGGTGTAACTGCCAATGCAAATCAGACTCTCGGGTTTATCCGGCGAAATATAAAAACTAAGATGCCTAAGGTTCGTGAAGCGGCTTATAATTCCCTTGTAAGACCCCAGTTGGAATATGCTTCGGCTGTCTGGGATCCGCACACGAAGGTGCGAATATCCCAAATCGAACAAGTCCAGCGAAGAGCTGCTGCTCCCTGGACAGCCATTACTTTCGATAGACAGTCAAGTGTAACTGAGATGGTTAAACAACTTGGATGGCAATCTTTGGAGCAAAGAAGGGCTGACACCCGTCTTTGCTTGTTTTACAAGGTGATTCATGGCTTGGTTGCTGTACCCCTCCCGGACTACATACATTACTCTAACAGAATATCTAGGTACTGCCACTCCATGACCTTCAGGCAGGTCTCAACCTCAACAGATTACTATAAGTTTTCATTCTTTTCTTTAGCAATTGTTCAATGGAATTCCTCCCTGAGTCTGTTGCATGCTTGCAAAGCCTTGATGCATTCAAGGCAGCCGTCAGCAAGCTGCAGCACTCACACCCATAGATCCCCAAAATGTTTGTTTTTAACTGATTTTAGCTAACTCTTGTCTCATAACCTATCATCTGTTTTATCCTTCACTTTAATGCTTTTAAACCTCTGTACTATAATTCTTCCTTTTTTACTGTCTTGTACTAACAGACGCTGCGCCAACCTGCCTAGAATGTCCGTGAGGGCGTATGGCAGTATGAAGAGAAAGAAAAAGAAAGAGTGTGAAACCATTTGGATCCAGATCAGGACCGACATGTTGTCAGTCCTGATCTGGGTTCAAATTGTTTGCAAAGGTTTTTCGTGGAGGACAAAAATCACCACTAACAAGTAAAGTGTTAAATAAAGGATCACTGGATCATAGTATACTCATTCTTTAAATACTTTTCCAAGACATTAGTTAAGAGTGAGTAACGAAAATTTAATTTTCTTATTTCTCAACCAAAACATATGTTGTAGGTACTCAAAAGAACCATCTCAATGAGACGGTTCTTTTAAGCGCCCAAAGCATATGTTAAAATTGATGGGTAAGAAAATATTTTATGCTGAAAATTTTTGTTTATCTAAACCTGTGCTTTGTTTCAGAAATGTGGTTCTAAGACTGGTAAACCTACAGAAAAAATTGTGATATCAAATTGTGGTGAACTAGTGTGAACAGATTAAAGCGATAACAATTATATTGAACATACCTTAAAATAGGAGCCACTGCACTGCTTTAGGTCGAGGATTGGACTTGCACTCATCTAGCCTGTGAGTGAGCTGCACTTTTGGATGATAATGTGTGTCAGGGCTAACCTGTAGCCATCACTTTAGCCAAATGGAAAAAGTTGGAGCCAAATGAAATTGACTTTAGCAAAGGTTTTAGCCAGAGAGTATTATCAATAAGTTGTTCTGTATTTAACTCTGCTCGCTAGCGGCAACTTTTGTCATCTGCTTATAACCTTTGAAAACAGTTTGGACCCAGATCAGGCCCGACAAAATGTCGGGCCTGATCTGGATCCAAACTGTTTGACACCCTGATGTTATTGAAACAAATCCAGCATTCCAAGAGTTAAATATGGCACAATAATACAACTTGAAGGAATAATGAAAGCAGTATTGGAAAACCCAAAAGCTGATCAAAATACTCTTTTTTGCAGATAATGTAATTTTTTAACCACCTAGTGTGTACTTTTAGTCAATGACTTATTTTTGTAGCCAATCTAGATTTTTAGTAGCAAATAGCTACAGGTACAATGGCTAATGGCAGGGTGGGCCCTGTGTGTGTGTTTTCAGACAGAGCACATCTGGAGCTTGTTTTCTGTACTTAAAGAAACTTAATAGCTAATATGATGTTAAAATCTAAAAAAAGCAAAGCTAATACAGTAATATTTGTTTGTTGAAAGCTGTTAACAAATATTCACAATTTCCAGGCAATCCCAGAAGCGCAGTTGGTATTGAGTCAGATTGGAAATCTACTGTGGACTGTAATAGTGGGTAGGGTAGTGAAATTAAACCTCTATTCAGTAACTTACTAATATAGATATTATTATGCCCCTGGCAATGACAATGCCCCCGCCATGACAATGGCCGGGACATTAAGTGTTACCCCTGTCCGTCTGTCTGTCTGTACGTCAGTACATCTGTCCATAAGTCACACCCAACAATGTCCCGTCTTCAAGTTGAATAGTTTTGATCAGAATTTGATGAAACTTGGTCACATTGTTTAGTACTATAATGTCTTCTCTTCAAAACAATAATGGTCTATATAGCACCATGCTTTCAGGAGTTATGGCCCTTTATTTATGAAAAGCCACCATTTGAAATGATGTCCACTCTCTAAGTTAAGCAGTTTTGATTAAAATTTTATGAAACTTGGTCACATTGTTTAATACCATAATGTATTCTACAAGTTCGATAATGGTTCATATGGCACTATGCTTTCTGGAGTTATTGCCCTTTGTTCATGAAAATTCACCATTATTAATTGTGTCCGTTCTCTAGGTCCAGTAGTTTTGATAACAACTTTATAAAGTTAGTTCACATTTTTCAATACCATGATGTCTTTCTCGAGTTCAATAATGGTCTATATGGCCTTTTTTTGCCATCATGTATTTGTTGATGAAAAAATCACAATTTCTATGATGTACTGTCTAAATGGAGTAATTTTGATAAGAACTGTATCAAACTAATTCACAATGTTAAGAACCAAAATGTCTTTCCAAATATCGCGATATTCCTTCAGGTGTTATTGCCCTTTGTTCATGAAATTTTGCCATTATTTGCGATGTTTACTCTCTAACTCAAATAATTTCAAATGGAGCTTAAGGAAACTTAGAAACAATGCTTAAAATCAGAATGTCCTGCCCAAGTTTCAATATGATGCACATTGTGACTTCCAGAGTGATTGCCCTTTGTTCATTAGAATGTCTTTTTTGCTTTTGTTTGTGAGAATAAGCTAATTTTGCAACAGCGGGGGCATCTGTGTCTCCTAGACACATTTTTAGTTTTCTATTTGATTTAAATAGGGCAGTTGTCAGTTACTGGCCAAGGTGTGAATACACTAGGTACTGGTGAACCCTTTTCATTCTGGATACCAGTAAACACATCGGCCCCAGTATAAACAAACACTAAGGGAAATACAAAGATATGTTGTCTTGGCTTCATTTTAGCGCTATTTCAAATTACTACAGCCAATAAACTTGATTCTGAACAATATCCTTGATTATAAGAAGTTATTGTCGGTATGGGAAGTTGAAATATTGCAACAGTTAATAACCTTGATTCTTGCTGCTGTTCATAAAGACAGAGTAACTTTCAAGAAATATAACAATACAGTCTAAAAGATATTATATTGAGCCATTGCGTTTTGAAGATAAATCACAAATATGCTGAGAAATAATGGAGAAATGATTATTTAAACTTCAACATTCGTCAGTTTTGAAAGCTCAGCCTCAACAACCTATTTCCAATATACATTTACCTGTATGTCAGTAACCAGTTCGTTTATACTGGGTCTGAGTAAACACATACTTTGGTAAACAGTAATGACCCAGAAAAGGCGGCTTTTCAGTAGGGTCAGCATTGTTTTCTTCAGGGACAGAAATACATCATTTTACAGAAATTTTGACTTTCAACCCCTTGAAATACAAAAAGGACATTACGTCATGCATAACATTTGAAGGTATTACATGAAAACCTAATTACATTTTGGTGAACATTTCATGAAAATCTGAACAAAAATAACAGTTACAGATGCTTTAAAACTTGTATAAAAAAGTGAATAATTACAACTGTCATAACATTTTTTTGAGATCCGCTAATCTGATTTGTCAAGAGCGGTCATCTGATCGTATTGACCTGTATTTCATTTTTCAATGAACTCGGGTTCGTATTCATGTGGGGCGGGGACATTCACCGTAGAACTAGAGCTTCTTTTGTGATACTGTGCAATGCTTCTATGAAGAGAAATCACAGAGGGCAGTGCAGACCTGGCCTCCCTTTCGAAGCAATTGGACCCAAGGGGTCCTACTTCTTCTCGAGGTTGTCAAGAGTATTTCTAAGGAAACATATAACAACTTGTGATCTTCCAGGTGGTATACAAAGTAAGTAAGGGTGCAAAGATCAGGAATCGATACAATCAAGTACCACACCTGACCCAGGATACCAATGGGAAAGTGACAAACTCACAGTAGACACCACAAACGAGAGCCAAGAGGTCAGCCCTTTCCCAGCAGGTGACCACAAAGCACATATAAACAGACGCGCACAAAACATAGCAAACCCGCTGTCCCTCACTCTGGGGACACGCACATGCGATGCTTAGCTAACAACCTGAGCTCTGTAGCTCGATCAGTTGCCTATCTGCTTAATATGCAAGCAGACAGGAGATTGCACCCAGCATATTTTTCATGGAGAATTGTTTCGTCTCCTAATGATTCAAGAAGACCAAGTTGCCAGTTACTTGTATAAGAATGAGCAAAAGTAATGGTAAACTGCCCTAATGTAGGCTTGCATAGGAAAACTGTAGTTAAGATGACCACAGCTGTTTACCATAGACAACAAATCAAATCAAACAACAGTTAAATTAAACTAAATCAGGGGCTATGTCTCGGCATCACTGATATAATATTGAAATAAATCTAACCTTAATCATACTGATAGGGCGTGATTTTCTTGACTTGGGGCAAATTTGGATGCGATTGGGCCCTTTTAGTCTCTCCCTGTCTCTTGGACGAGTCCCAACATGACAGAAATATTGTTGACTGAGCCGTTAAGTCTTTATTTCATTCAATAAAAAAGTAAGGGCTGCAGTAATAGGTCTAATTGCCTTTATATTTGATTCTAAAACCATTTACTTCTTTGCAAATTCGTTTATAAAGAATCCGAACCCTTTTATAAAGAACCAGTTATCCATCATTCGGACAGGTAAAGAACCTATTACCAAAATATGTTACTGATTCTTTACCACCAGTTTTTTGGCTTGTCAATATTAGTCATTTAAAATAAGCCCTTTATAGTTTTACATGAAGAAATTGATTTTTTCAAACACATTTAGATTGAACTTGAAGCTGTATGCACACTTTCTTTGATGGAATAGGTACTTTGATAAATATACTGATTTTTGTTATGGGTTTTGACAATATCTGAAAAAACTGCTCATTAATCCCTGACACATAAACCATCATCGCAAAGACTGACAGAGTAAACCCATTAGCTTTTCAATTATAGCAATTAATAATAATAAAATACTTTCGGGCTTCGAAAATCTTACGTTTAATGCAGTTTCCCATCACCTACCTTATACTTAAGGAAATCATAAAGCACCTGTAACCCTTTCATAAAGCATCATTGACAACTTTCTTAAAGAATCAACCCGCACTGTGACTTAGTTAACCCCCTGTGGAAATGGACAGTCGGCAACTACTTACACTTTACACTTACACAGATATTTTCAGATGGAAAATCAAAGATTTACCTACATACGGCGCTTAAATTAACTGTATTCATGCCAATCAGCTGTCTTATGTTATCTCGTCGCCATCTTGTTTTTTGAATGTTGTGACGCCTACATACGCGCCATATTGCATGTCATGGTCTAAAGTGCGAAACGTTATTAACTGGAAATGTAATTTTAAGGAAAACATAATTAAAAGATACTAAGGAGAAAGAGTAACAAAATAAGTTGTTATTATAAGAATTGAAGTTTTTTTCTGTGTTTCATAGAGGTATTTCATACAAATTAGATGTAGTTTTCCCGATATTTCATACCTCAGTGGAATGCAGAAAAATAACTTTCAATTCTTAAATGAAAACATGTTTTTATTCACAATTTTATGCAAATTTTCACGAGTTTGTATGAATGGCAATTAACGCAACAAATGCTTTACACTGCTAATTTTTACAGGGTTTTAATCCATTTAAAATGGCGGTCCAGTTATTTTAGACTGCACCAATTTTTCCCAATTTTGATGATCCAAATGCTTTTTTCCCCCGAAATGCAACAGGCCCCTGGCCCTTACTTCAGATAAATAGGAAAATCCCTGTTCCAAATTCTATAAGAGACAACTACAGAATACAAGAATTGTAATATCTGGTTTACTCAGCCTGCATTTTTAGTTGCTGCCCTTTGAATATAGAAAATAATGATTCTGTAATATACTGGTGTCCTCTCTGATTTATACATGGAACTTTACACACATTGAACATAAAATATAACATCATACAGAAAAAAGAGTTGTAATTCTTGTGATATTTGCAATATGTCTACTGATGCATACTTTGTGAAATCAACTCCTAGATCCTTGCATGCATATAGCGTATTGGCAACCCCAGAATAACCAATATAAGTATTGGAATGGTGAAAATTTATCTGGGAAGTGTTGAATAAAAGCTTTCTTATACCTTTTTTCCTAAGTCAAATGCTTCTATTTATACATCATTTGAAAATCACTTCAATGAGCTTTAAAATGATGTAAATTTTGTTATAATCTTTTAAGAAACAATCTTTTGATCACAATATAATTATTGAAAATAGGGTCATTATCACTCAATTGTCTTGATCACACATTTTTACACTTCACCACTGACAGTATGTCTCTGACCAATTTCGCTACAGGGTAAATTTATTGGGGTCATAAATCAATTGGCATTTACATTGAGATAATAGATAAGGAATTAAGATATAGCTTGTGCTTTGTTGATTAGATAATCCAGTCAAAAGGTATAGGACAGAAAAGTCTGACAAGGCTGGCTTGAAAAGAATCAAATATATCAAATATATTTGTAAAGCGCAGCCACCTTCTTATTCTGGTTACTCTGGGCTTTCTGAATATGTTACTTTCATGAAAATATGATGTAATTTCACTTTTGCACTTAGTTTTTTTTTCTACTGATGTTGTGTGAAAAATCCTCATTTCTATTTTAAAAAACAGTAGCAGCCATAGAATAACCTGAAACATTTTTAGCTCACCAGAGCCGAAGGCTCAGGGGTGAGCTTATAGTATGGGACACGAGCCGGTGTCCGTCCGTGCGCCCGTCCGTCCACACTTTCAAACATGAATATCTCTGAAACCAGCCGGCCAATCATAATCAAATTTCATCAGGAGCATCATTGGGGTGGGGGATTGACTGCATTATGTTTTGGGTAAGATCAGATCAGAACTTTGGTTTCCATGGCAACAGATAGCTCCCATGGGGTTATAATAGGGAAAATATTGTGACCACTCAAGCTCCTTCATTTTTGATTCGTTCTTCTTTATTCATGCAGGTAACAAGGACAACTATAAAATCTCGAATGGGTTCGAAATTCGGCAAGATCTGAACAGGGACTTATGAGTTAGCTGCCCTTGAGAGTCTGGAAAAATACCCATAGACTTATAATGGGAGAAATGTTGTGACCACTCTAGTACCTTCATTTTTGGATGGACCTTCTTCATTCTTGCAGATAACAAGACCAACTATAAAAACTCGGATGTGTTCTTATTTCGGCAAGATTCCATCACTGACTTCAGAGTTAGCTGACTTGAGCGTGAGAAAAATTAATGAATAATGTTGTGACCACTCTAGCTACTTCATTTTTGATTGGATCTTCTTCATTCTTGCAGGCACAAAATAAACCCATAATATCTGGGATGGGCCCGAAATTCAGCAGGATCTAACCAGGGACTTAAGAGTTACCTGCCCTTGAGCGTTTTGAAAAATCCCCATAGACTTATCATGGGAGAAATGTTGTGACCACTCTAGTGCTATCAATTTTGAATAGATCTTCCTCATTCTTGCATACAATAAGGACAACTATTAAAGCTTGGATGAGTTTGAATTTCGGCAAGATTCCATTACTGACTGGAGTTAGCTGCCCTTGAGCGTCAGAAAAATTCATGAATAATGTTGTGACCACTCTAGCTCCTTCCCTTTTGATTGGATCTTCTTCATTCTTGCAGGCAACAAGTTAACCCATAATATCTCGGATGGGTTCGAAATTCAGCAGGATCAGACCAGGGACTTAAGAGTTACCTGCCCTTGAGTGTTTGGAAAAATCTCCATCGACTTATAATGGGAGAAATGTTGTGACCACTCTAGTGCTTTCAATTTTGAATAGATCTTCTTCATTCTTGCATACAATAAGAACAACTATTAAAGCTTGGATGAGTTTGAATTTTGTCAAGAGCCCATCACACATTTTGGAGTTAGCTCCACTTGAGCATCTTAAAAATTAATGAATAATGTTGTGACTACTCAAGCTCATTCATTTTTAATTGGATCTCCATATTTGCAGGCAACATGTAAACCCATAATATCTCGGATGGGTTCGAAATTTAGCAGGATCCGACCAGGGAGTTATGAGTTACCTGCCCTTGAGCATTTGGAAAAATCCCTATAGACTTATAATTGGAGAAATGTTGCAACCACTCTAGTGCTATCAATTTTGAATGGATCTTCTTCATTCTTGCATACAATGAGGGCAACTATTAAAGCTTGGATCAGTTTGAATTTCGGCAAGATTCCATCACATATTTTTGTTTTGGAGCTAGCTCCCCTTGAGCATCTTAAAATTAATGAATAATGTTGTGACTACTCTAGCTCCTTCATTTTTGATTTTATCTTCTTCATTCTTGCAGGCAACAAATAAACCCATAATATCTCGGATGGGTTCGAAATTCGGCCAGATCAGACCTTGGACTTTTGGTTAACTGCCCTTGAGCGTCTTAAAAAAATCCCCAAAGACTTATAATGGGAGAAATGTTGTGACCACTCTAGTGCTTACAATTTTGAATGGATCTTCTTCATTCTTGCATACAATAAGGACAACTATTAAAGCTTGGATGAGGTTGAATTTCGTCAAGATCCCATCACCCATTTTGGAGTTAGCTTAAAAATTGATGGATAATGTTGTAACCGCTCGAGCAAAGCTTGGATGAGTTTGAAATTCTCAGAAATTCTGAAAGTCTGAAAGTCCGACCAAGGACTTATGAGTTAGCTTATGAGTTAGCTGCCCTTGAGCATCTGGAAAAATCCCCATAGACTAATAGTGGGAGAAACGGCGTGTGTTGCAGATAAGAAGGACAACTATAAAAGCTTGAATGAGTTTGAATTTCGTCAAGATCCTATCACCTATTATAGAGTTAGCTAAAAATTGATCGATAATGTTGTGACCACTCTAGCACCTTCAATTTTGATTGGATCTTCTTCATTTTTGCAGGTAACAAGGTCAACTATAAAAGCTTAGATGGGTTCAAAATTTGGCAAGATCAGACCTGTGACTGTGGAGTTAGCTGCCTTTTAGCGTCTTAAAAATCCCCATAGACTTATAATGGGAGAATTGTTGTAACCACTCTAATGCTTTCATTTTTAATAGATCATATTTATACCCCCGGTACGAAGTACATAGTGGGTATATAGTTTTTGCCTTTTCTGTAATTATGTTTGTCTGTCTGTCTGTCTGTCTGTTTGTTTGTTTGTCTGTAAACTTTTTTTTCGTCAAAGATTTCTCAGCAACTACTTGGGTTAGGATTCTGAAATTTGGTACAAAGCTTGATAGTGATGAGTTGTATTGTGTAACAAAAGAACAGCCACATATTGCATATCAGTCCCTTTATTTGTTCATTTTTCTTTCTCTCCAATGGAAATTTCTGTCACAGATTTCTCAGCTCCTATTGGAGCCAGTGTTTTCAAATTTTGTGTACATCTTCAGGATGGCAAAGTGTACTGAGTAAATGGAAATTAAGATGCTAATCCTAATTTTGCCTTCTTTTTTCAAATTTTCATTTTTTCCTGCTTTCTCTCTTATATAATACATATGAACATTTTTTTTTCTGTCAAAGATTTCTCAACAACCACTTGAGTTAGGACTCTGAAATTTGGTACAAAGCTTGATAGTGATGAGTTGTATTGTTTAAGAAAAGAACAGCCACATATTGTTTATCAGTCCCTTTATTTGTTCATTTTTCTTTCTCTCCAATGGAAATTTCTGTCACAGATTTCTCAGCTCCTATTGGAGCCAGTGTTTTCAAATTTTGTGTACATCTTCAGGATGGCAAAGTGTACTGAGTAAATGGACTTTCTCTCCAATGGAAATTTCTGTCACAGATTTCTCAGCTCCTATTGGAGCCAGTGTTTTCAAATTTTGTGTACATCTTCAGGATGGCAAAGTGTATTGAGTAAATGGAAATTAAGATGTTAAGCCTAATTTTGCCTTCTTTTTTCAAATTTTCATTTTTTCCTTCTTTCTCTCTTATATAATACATATGAACATTTTTTTTCTGTCAAAGATTCATCAACAACCACTTGAGTTAGGACTCTGAAATTTTGTACAAAGCTTGATAGTGATGAGTTGTATTGTGTAAGAAAAGAACAGCCACATATTGTTTATCAGTCCCTTAATTTCTTCAGTTTTCTTTCTCTCCAATGGAAATTTCTGTCACTGATTTCTCAGCTCCTATTGGAGCCAGTGTTTTCAAATTTTGTGTACACATTCAGGAAGGCAAAGTGTACTGTGTAAATGGAAATTAAGATGCTAATCCTAATTTTGCCTTCTTTTTTCAAATTTTCATTATTTCCTTCTTTCACTCATATATAATACATATAGACATTTTTCTGTCAAAGATTTCTCAGCAACTACTTGAGTTAGGATTCTGAAATTTGGTACAAAGCTTGATAGTGATTAGTTGTATTGTGTAGCAAAAGAACAGCCACATATTGCTTATCAGTCCCTTTATTTATTCATTGTTCTTTCACTCCAATGAAACTTTCTGTCGCAGTTCTCTCGGCTCCTATTGGAGCCAGTGTTTTCAAATTTAGTGTACACCTTCAGGTAGGCTAAGTGTATTGTGTAAATGAAAATAAAGCTGCTAAAGCTCATTTTGCCTTCTTTCTCAATTTTTCTTTCCGTCACTCCTATATAACACATATGGACGTTTTTTTCAGAGTTTTCTCAGCAACTACTTGATTTAGGATTATGAAATCTTTGACAATTTTGTCTTTTCTCTTAAAGTGTTACAACCTCTGATGGCTACCGCCGGGGGTATGTGAGCTTTGCTCACTTCTTGCTATATTCATTCTTGCAGATAAGAAGGACAACTATAAAAGCATAGATGAGTTTGAATTCAGTCAAGATACCATCACCTTTTATGGAGTTAGCTGCCCTTGTGCATCTTAAAAATTGATAATGTTGTGACCTCTCTAGCGCCTTCATTTTTTTATAGGATCTTCTTCATTCTTTCAGGCAACAAGGACAACCATAAAAGCTTGGATGAGTTTAATTTAAAGTATAACCAACTCTAGACTGTGGAGTAAACTTCCCTTGAGCATCATAAAAAATTGCATAGACTTACAATGGGAGATCCGTTGTGACCACTCTAGCACCTTCATTTTTGAATGGATCTTCCTTATTTGTAGGTAACAAGGACTTCCATAAAAGTTTGAATGAGTTTGATTTTCCGCCACACCCATCCACCAGCTACAGAGTTAGCTGCCCTTGAGCATCTAAAATATAACTATAGAATGTTGTGACCACTCTAGCACCTTCATTTTTCATTTGATTTTCTCCATCCCTGTAGGTTACCAGGACATACATAAAAGTATGGCTGAGTTTGAATTTCGGTCAGATCCCATAACTGACTACGGAGTTAGCTGCCCTTGAGTATCTGAAAACTACACTTTCACCAGGTTTCCAATGCAATTTTTATTCAGATGTTTTTATTTATGCAGATAACTAGAACCGGCGTAATATCTTATTTTTTTTTGAATTAATTCCTGGTCACTGTTTCAAGTTCAGAGTTATCTGCCTTTGAGCATCGAAAATTATGGTGTCTCCAAACATTATGCTGGCTCCATGGTGAGCGATCGTTGCCCATTGGGCTACTTGTTTCCAATATTGGACAGTGCCTTAGTCTGGTCATGAATTTCCAATATTAATATGGGTGAAATTTCCTTAATTTTACTTTTAAATAGCAGCTTCAAATGTTTATAATTTTCCTACCAAGAAAAAGATATTTTTAAATAAGAAACTGTTTTGGAAAGCTTATATTGAGATCTTTATAGTGGTATAAGATTCAATGACCATTTGAGAAAAAAAGCTGTTACGGTTGCTAATATAGCTTTTAAAATAATAACCGTAAAATTCGCGCATAAACAATTTGAGCAGCAGAAAAGTGGCCATCCTGCTCTTTTGTGAACAAAAGGGTAATAAGTATAGAAAAATGAAATAACATCATGCTCCTGTGCTTTGCTCTGACAAAAGCTTAAATGCTCTTTGATACTTTGAAAGGGTTATACCAGGTCACGATGGTGTGTCACATGCAAGAATGGTTACTCACCTTATGTATGAGTTATCTCCCTTGATCGATTTTTTAAATTCATTCCATTAGTTTCATGGACTTTGAGATATTTTGACAACATTTGGTAGGATTTAATTATCTTCAAGATTATGTTTGCTTTCTATTTGATTTATCTATGCAAATCCTTGTATGCTTAATAACTTTCATACCCTTTGAGATATAAATACAATAGTTTTCATTCCTAGATAGTGGCTTGCTTCTGAAAATGAAAAGGGCAATGAAAGATCTTTTCCACTGAGCTGGAATCCAGATTCCCCTACAGAGGTGTTTTGGATATTCTTGGCTAAGTTTGAGCAAATAGCAGAAGGCAGATGGGCCAGCTTCAAAATTCCCCTTAAGCATTCGTTTATTAGGCATAAGAAAATGCCTCACTAGACATTCCTAGTTAAGAAGACCTTGAGGGAGAAATAGGTACTACTTATATCTACAAGTTATGTGGCCCTGTGGAAATTGATCTTAGATGATTACATTGTCTGTCCATGAAAGTCAGCCTCAAAATGCTGGATTAGAGAGATCATAGTAGCTGCTCTGATTAATTTAAGATTATCTAAACACATGTAACCATTTAAACATGAAATTTTTCATTTATGTAGGTAGCCTGCAGGTTTAAAAAATTGAATTTCTAATGTTCAGGATTTTTGAAATTTTGAACTTTAACACATGCGGTTTGAGCAGTAATCGCCTAATTTTCTGATGCCTACAACCCCCTTTTGGAGCTTCTAATGTGATGCACATAGTATCAGGGCAATAGCTTAATCCAATGTCAAGAGCTAGCTATTAAAATATCTTGAGAATTCCTACATACTTTAAAAGATATGGTTGGTTGGGCAGGGTATGGTTTTGAAAATTTATAATTATAAAAAGTGTTTTTTTCTCTTTACCTTGATTTTGGTAAGCATGGCACTATTAATTACATATATCATATGGCACATAGGTGGATGGTGTTGAATAAAATGTTTCCTGATTTCTATGTATTTTAATGTAATACTGATTGTTCTAACCAAAATTTTACATCCTTGAAGCCTTTAATATGGAAAACTGATCTACTAAGTCAGGTAGCTAATATATGCAGGGAAGATCGGTTATCAAACTTTCATTTTTACTGAAAACCATAGGCATTTACCAACAGCAGGCGTCAAAGATCATTTGCTTCTATGATGTCATCGTAGGTTGGCACTTTAGTCGTAACCCTTAAAGCGTCAAGAAAAAAATGCATCTGCTGGAGTCGTCTGCTGGAGTCGTCTGCTGCAAATAATTGCCTAACGTTACTGACGCATTTAATTATAGAAGCAAACAGGGTGGACCCAGAACAGACTGCTCCTATAGGAGCAGTCTGATCTGGACCTACACTGTTTGCCATAGAGGCTTCTTAAACATTTCAGCAGATATATACAGCAGACGACTTTTGTTTCGATTGGCATTTTAAGGGTTAGTTGTACAACTAAACATGACGACGTTACTGCTTCGAATAAATTTAGTCACAGAAACATTTATTAAGCAACAGAGATTATAAGACATCGAATAAATGGCTATGAACATATTAACGTCAAAAAGCAATCAATCTGTATTGCACGCTGGTCAATTAATAAGAGAGTGATCCCGCGATGAATATTGAAATCCATGACATACATTTGATGCTTCTCGTGTTTCTTGATAAAGAGAAGTTTGGAATCTTTCACTGATAGCATTTCGTCTCATGGCCCCTATCTCGATACTGCCTTAAATTCATTTTAGGTGGACACGTCTTTCATGTTACTTACGACTGAATACTCTCGAAAATCAAAATGATCGTTTTGCATTTTTTCGAGACATAAAGGACCAGTGTCTATAAGGCCTGTTTCACGGCCACTATGAATTTCCTTTAAACTTTATGTAATAAAAAAGTAGTATGTCTTAGCTTTAAAATCATGAAATGTTGGATCAATAGACGAAGTTTTCTGGGTTGTATATCCATTTGAAGTGGGTGGGGTAATTCCACTCCAAACAGGGTTATGCTACAAAAATGACTGTATTTTTATAACCATATGTAGCTGGGAATCAGCCATTTCAAGATTATTTATAGGATATCAGATATAAAAACTGACACTTATTATATTTTAAAATATTATTAAATGATATGTATATACTCACTTGAAAGTAATGCCAAAATTTTAGTATTTTTTCTTATCCAACTTTGCGAAAAACCACAACATCTTTTTATGCTTAAATGGATTCAATTGATGTTTGGAGGTTACATAGTATATAAGGTGGTAATTATAAAATTATGAAGAATTGTTTCCATGGTGATTATTCTAAGAGTTATCTGCCCGCAAAACCAGGGATTTTTATTTTTTTCATTTTCTTTAGAGTGGGTATACATGCATTAGAGATTTTAGATACATATTTGCTTCTAAATTAAACAATGATTGCTCATGGTGTGTAGAATATAACAAAGGTTTCAGATAGATGATATGACCTTGTGGTCAAAGGACAAGGTCACTAATACTTAGAACTTGTCCATGGTTATAAAACGCGAATACCTCTTTCATTTTTTGACCTATTGTGAACACATTCGCTAAAATGATTGCCTATCATGTGTAGATTACAACAAAAGTCTCAGAATATGGATATGACCTTGAAATCAAGGATCAAAGTCAAATTTTCTAAAATATTGCCACACTGCTAATAGTACAAACTTCATTTTGGTGTATTGATAGGATGTGTTCCTATTTAGCACAACAATTGCGTATGATGTGCAGATTAAAACGGCTCAAAACGCGAATTCCTCTTTCATTTTTGACGTAGTGTGTACATATTTGCCACAATGATTGGCTATCATGTGTAGATTACAACACAAGTCTCAGAATAAGGACGTGACCTTGAATCAAGGGTCAAAGTCAAATATTCTTAAAAACTGTCACACTGCTCATAATACAAACTCCTCTTTGGTGTATTGATGAGATGTGTTAATATTTAGCACAACAATTGCGTACTCGTATGATGTGTAGACTAAAACGAAGATTTCAGATAGCTGATATGACCTTGTGGACATAGGTCAAGGTCACACATACTTAATACCTGTAAAATTGCTCGAAATACAAAAAAATCTTTATTTATTTTGACCGAGAGTGTCCATAAATCGCCACAATGTTTGCATATCATATGTTTAATGCAACAAACGTTTCGGATTATATTGATGACCTTCAAGTTAAGAGTCAAAGTCAAATATTTCTTAAAGTCTGTCTTACGGCTCATAACATAAAACTCCTCATTCATGCATTGATGGAGTGCCTTCATATTTAGCACAATTATTGCTTATGAAGCGTAGTTTAAAACCAAGGTTTCATATCGCTGATGTGACCTTTACGTCAACGTTAAGGTCGCACTTACATAAAACCTAAATACAGCTCATACAGTGAGCTCCTCCGTCATTTCTTGAGCGAGAGGGTTCATATTTGGCAAAATGATTGCCTATGGTGTGTTGTTTGTTTGATTTGATCCTTTTTAGTCTAGTCAATATTTTTTCAGTCAAGTCATGTCAGGAAAATTCTTTCTGGGGTTGAACTGGCACTTAGCAGGATTTAATGTGTCTTGCCTGACATGTCTATTTCTGAATTCTTGGCTCCCTTGTATGTGATGTTTTTATGTGTTTTGTCACCTTCCCATACCATACCGTAATGTGTGGTACTTGATTGTGTCGATTCCTGACCTTTGCCTTCTTCTTTACTTTGCTCACGGACAATATGCAGTTTCACCTGTGAGACTCAACCCCGCAATCCCTCTATCTCGACTCAAGCACTCTACTACTGGGTACTGAACTCGCATATTATGTGGTGATTACGATGAAAATTTCAGAATTCTGCTTTGACCTTGGGGTAAAAGGTCTAGGTCAAATATATCTTACAAATTTTGACGTGAATTCCTTGCTCGTTTAAGAGGATGTCCATATATACAGAAATGATTTCTTAAGGTGGGAACATTAAAATGAAGGTTTCAGAGCACCAATATGACCTTGTGATCAAAGGTCAAGGTATTTAGAATCGGTCCTACGGCTCGCAACATGAACTTCTGTATTCTTTGGTAGAGGTTCTATCAATGCAAATGACCTATATATATTATCATGTTATTTGGCTTCTAGTGCCACTCCTCTTACTTATTTGGTAGAGGATATTCATATTTGCAACAGTGTTTGTCTGAGGTATGTAGATGACAAGAAACTCTCTGTGTTCCAGTCAAATGTCAAATATTAAAAACTCACAAATATTTGAAAATATTAAAATTCTGGTTCAATGGCTTGTAAAGTGAGTATCCTTTACTAGTTTCGATAAAGATAATATAGATTTTGCACACTTATTACCTTAATGTGTAGATATCATCAATGGTTTCAGGTCGCTTTTATGACTTATTTTTCGAAGGTCAAGGTCAAAATATTTGCATTTAGAGCAATTGACAGGTTCTAAGTATGTGTGGCCTTGACCTTTGACCTAAAGGTCATATCAGCTAACTTAAGCCTTCATTTTAATCAACACATTATAAGCAATTATTGTGCTAAATATACTGACAGACTTTAAAAACGCAACACTTGGATAACGGCTTTAATTTATGTCTCGAAAAAGAAGACAGAACTATGATTTTGATTGTATGTTAAAGAGCATTCATTTGTAAGTAAAACATGGAAAACTTGTCCAACTAAGATTAATTTAATGCATTAAAATGTAAACTTTTTGAGATAGGGGTCAACTGTTTCATGTGACCAAATGTTATGAATGAAAGATTTCCTATTTCTTTAAATCAAGAAACACTAGTAGCATCAATTTTGTTTCATGGACTTTTTTAGTCATCGAGAAATCACTCTCATATTGATTGGCAGGTCTGCGATACAGCTTATTTGCGTATATGACGTTTATCAGGGTATACCCTTTCATTCAATAGCTTAAAATCTCCTCTACTTAAGAAATGTTTAAATTGCTAAATTCATACGAAGCAAATGACATCGTCCAGTTCAGCTGTATAATTAAAACTAAAGTGTTTGCTGAAGAAGCCAACTCATGACGACATTATCGAAGCAAAGGAAGTTTACATTCAACAGTCTTTTGGAAGATATAAGGGGAAGTTAGTGTTGCGTAATTAAAGTCCGTCAGTATATAAACACACCTCATCAATGCACGAAAGAGGAGTTTGTATTATGAGCAGTGTGACAGATTTTAAGAATATTTTTGACTTTGATTCTTGATTTCAAGGTCATATCAGTATTCTGAGACTTTTGTTGCAATCTTCACATGATATGCATTAATTGTAGCAAATATGAATATGCAAGGTCAAAAAATGAAAGAGGTGTTCGCGTTTTGAGCCGTAGACAAGTTTTAAGTATTAGTGACCTTGGCCTTTGACTTCCAGATCATATCAGCGATGTGAAACCTTTGTTTTATTCTGCACACTATGAGCAATCATTGTGTATTCTAGAAGCAATGCTGTATCAAAAATCTCTAAAACATGTAAACCCACTCTAAAAGTTTGAAAAAAATGAAATAAAAAAAATCCCTGGTTTTGTGGGCAGATAACTCTTAAAATAATCACCATGGAAACAATTCTTCATAATTTTATAATTACCATCTTATATACTATGTAACCTCTAAACATCAAATGAATCCATTTAAGCATGAAAAGATGTTGTGGTTTTTCGCAAAGTTCGAGAAGAAAAAATACTAAAGTTTTGGCATGACTTTCAAGTGTGTATATATATCATTTATAAATGTTTTAAATTATCATAAGTGTCAGTTTTTAAATCTGATATCCCATAAATAATCTTGAAATGGCAGATTCCCAGCTACACATGGTTATAAAAATACAGTCGTTTTCGTAGCATAACCCTGTTTGGGGTGAAATTACCCCACCCACTTCAAATGAATATACAACTCAGAAAACTTTATCTATTGATCCAACATTTCATGATTTTACAGCTAAGACATACTACTTTTATTATACAAAGTATAAAGGAATTTCTTAGTGGCCGTGAAACAGGCCTTATAGACACTGGTCCAAAGTTTAAGAAGAGTAAGAAAGGAAACAATACAATCAAGTACCACACCTGACCAAGGATAGCACATGGGAAAGTAACAAAAATACATCACCAACAAGAGCCAAGAGGTCAGCCGCTTTCCCAGCAGGCGACCACAAGGCAGCAATGAACAGACGCAAAAGCATGAGAAACGCAAGACGCAAAAAACACAAATGATCCACAAAAGAAGTACCGCCTTGGAACGGTCAGCAAAAATATTTTACTGGAGGGCTTAAACCGGTTTCATGGCGCCAACCTCACCCTTAGTTCAGATGTGGACCAAGACAGAGATGTTTGGTTAACATGAAAGACCCTAGCTTATCAATGCATCATCTCCAAAATCATATAAATCAAGATATAAAGAGGAGATAAACAAATATATGTACATAAAACTGAATACCGGAGCAAAAGAAATCTAGACTTCAGTCAATGGTACACCATCGCAAATACCTGCTTTTGAGCTAACCAAAGCATCTGCAAAGCTTGAAGTTGCTACGTCCAACCGTTTAGGAGGAGATGCATTTACAAGAAAGTACATTATTTCACATTTGACCTTGACCTTAGATCAAGGACAAACACGAAACGTTTCCCAGTATCCTCTACATCATATGACCTATGCACCTGCAAAGTTTGAAGCTGCTACGGCCAATGGTTAAGGAGATACATAACCAAGAAAATAGATTATTTGACCTTGACCCCAAGGTCAAGGGAAGGGGTTCAAGGTCACACAAAATGTTGCCCAGTACCCTTGACTTCATGTGACCTATGCACCAGCAAAGTTTGATGTTGCTACATCCCATGGTTAAAAAGAAGATGCATTTGCAAGAAAATAAATTATTTGACCTTGACCTTGGGGTCAAGGTCACACAAAATACTGCCAAATACCCTCGACATCATGTGACCTATGCACCAGCAAAGTTTGATATTGCTACATCCCACGGTTAAGGAGAAGATGCATTTACATGAATATACATTATTTGATCTGACCTCCAGATCAAGGTTCGCACAAAATGTTGCCCAGTGCCCTCTACATCATGTGACCTATGCACCTACAGAGTTTGAAGTTACTACGTCAAAAGCTTTAGGAGGAGGAGCAATTACAAGAAAATTCAATATTTGACCTTGACCTTGTCAAGGTCACACGAAATGTTTCCCAGTACCCGCTACATCATGCGACCTATCCAGCTACAAAGTTTGAAGTTGCTACGTCTAACCGTTTAAGACGAGATACATTTACAAGAAAATACATTATTTGATCTTTGACCTTGACCTTGGGGTCAAGGTCACATTGAATGTTGCCCAGTACCCTCTACATCATGTTACCTATTCAGCTAAAGAGTTTTAAGTTGCTACGTCAAAAGGTTTAGGAGGAGATGCATTTACAAGAAAATTCAATATTTGCCCTTTGACCTTGGGGTCAAGGTCACACAAAATGTTGCCCAGTGTGACCTATTCAGTTACAAAGTTTGAAGTTGCTGCGTCTAACCGTTTAGGAGGAGATACATTTACAAGAAAATACATTATTTGACCTTTGGCCTTGACCTTGGGGTCAAGGTCACACGAAATGTTGCCCAGTACCCTCTACATCATGTGATCTATTCAACTACAAAGTTTGATTTCTACCTCTAACGGTTTAGGAGGAGATACATTTACAAGAAACGTGACGGACGGACGACGGACCGACTTTGACACGAAATTAATAACCTTTTTTATCAACAGGTAAATCCCGGTGGGCCTGACAGCAGCCAAAGCATCAGACCATCTACCATCTAATCAATAGATAAGTATTTAAGTCGGAACCGTCAAAGAGTCTTAAGTGCGACCCACCAGCGTGTAATTAAAGCTGCATAGTCTGTAACTTTTTATCTTCTAATTTTAAAAATAATGTTTTTATTTTTCAAGAACACAGTAAAAATACTCAAATTCAGGTAAACATTTAACCCTTTTCGTAAATCTTAACAAGTTATCACTATCAAAACAACTGCATTTATGTTAAAATTCAACGGTCTATAATTATTGGAGGGACGCAAATAATTACCAACAAGAGAAAAATACACCTATTTGATAAGATAATTCACTTTTCAATGCAGTTTTCAGCTGTACTGAACATTTTTATTGTGAAAACATAGCTTAATTATACTTTTACAAATGATTTAAAAAGAAAAGAAAATTTTTCGAAAAATGTTCATAGTTACAGAGTATGCAGCTTTAAAGAGGAAAGCAAAGTTGCCATCCGTGATCGGGTTTAATGTCCGTCAGTATATAGACTTGGTTTGTAGTTTGTAACTACTAAGTCGGGGATTTGCTATTTCTGCAAACTATTTAATACTTTTGACATCTTTCTTCACTTGTAGAGCGCGAAACCCTTTATTTTTTTCTAAAAGAAGCAACAGTATCTAAAATCCTGCTTGCGGCAATTAAAGTCTAGTAATCATATCAGAGAAAAACGTGTTTAATGTGAATAAAATCTCTGGAATATTATGGATAAAAAGGACAACAAAGAATATAATATGAGCCGCGACATGGGATTTCTAACAATGTGGTACGTGCGACCAGCAAAGGCTCAGACCAGCCTGCGCATACGCGCAGTCTGATCAGAGCCTTTGCTAGTCGCTTGAATATTCTATGAATATTAAGCTACTGACTGAACATCATGTGGAGTTTCTAAGCTTAAAATGAGGCTGCACAGGCTTGTCTGGGTCTATTCATGTCAAAATGCCACATTGTTCGATCTCGCATGTCATGGCTCAATTATAGGGAAGATAAATGATTGCGATTTCTTAGTGAAGAATAAGTGAGCCACCACATTGGTTTATGGTTCTAAACACATGACACACATCGGCGCGGAAATAATCGTACATTGACAGGGGCGTAGCCAGAGGCTTTATCATGTTAAAGCCCACCAAAAATGGAGATTTAATAGTTATATGATCTAGTTTTTAGATAGCGAATAACAAAGGCGCTGATCAGACTGCGCGGATGCCAGGCTGATCTGCGCCTTTGTTGTTCGCAAGCAGCTAAGTCAGGGTTTTAGCGTCGAGGCCGATATGATGTTGAAGCCAAGACTTTCTGGCCTCCGCTTCCCTACACACCTGGTTGAGTTGGATCCCCTATGACAAAACTTTCTGGATCCGCGCATGAGACACACAGCTCAGACTGCATGAATGTGTGTGCTGATCTGTGGTGCCTTTAATTTTTCCCAAATGATATAACCAGAATTTTCTTATAAAGTTGCTGAAATGATTATGGCAATTAATTGCTACTAATACCAACAAAGAGGTCCCAAGGTGTTTGGATAACAGGGGAAAAATTGCATTTATTTTAGGGGAACAGGGGGATCAAAGGTGATATTTTGAGGGGAACAAAGACAATATTGGGGGAACAGGGAACATAAGAAAACAAAATTTCTATTTTTGGAGAACAGGGAACCAAGGCAATATTTTTTGAGGAACAAGGGAACAGGTACCCCCTTCCCCCCTGGGAGGGCCTCAATAAAACAACCAACAAAGCTAGAGGCTGGCATAAATCTACAGCTTACTCAATAACATGACCGATATCTTAATACTTTTTCAATGTATTTTGGTCTTTGAAGATTGAAAGCTGCATCCAAAATTAGACGCAGCAAAAATCAAGATTAATCTAAACTAGCTTCCTGTAGCTATTTCTGAAGCAGTCAAGCTGCCATGCTTATCTCGGATATATACTGTATTGAAATTTAATGTATTGGTGAAAGTTTTCAGGATTATTCCTGAATTCAGGATTTTGAGGCTGACTTTCCACAGAAAGTCAGCCTCAAAATGCTGAAATAGGGAGATTATAAATAATATTCTCTCTGATTAATTTTCAGTCGGCCTAAAGACAATTGACCATTAAAAACTTGTAACTGTGAATATTTAGTGGGCATACTGCAAGTTTTAAGATCGGAGTTGCGAAAGTTCAGGATTTTAAAATTTTTGAACTCTCACCTCTGTAAATGTCACATGGTCACACCCAGTAAACTGTCAAATTGACCACCGAGAATGGTCAATGATAATTACTTGTTCTCCACGGCACATCGTGTAGTGGAGAACATATGTCCCTACGGATTATCGAATACAAAACCAGTAGAGCGGGTATTGTAATTCGATAGATGAGTAGAGTTTACAAGAAGTCCGTGCTACGGGTGTATTTATAGTGGGCGGTAAATACTCTTGTCAGTTTCTAGCGAAGTTTTCTTCATGACAACACGTTTCTTCTTTATTTCTCAACATGGAACTGCATGACGTTGAACGTTTGGTGGACGACAAAGTGGGTGCGTCTTTGCGATCGCACAAAGAGGATATGCTGAAGGAGATAGGAAACATGTTCGAAAAGATAAGTGGCAATACTAATTTGGTTCAGTTGAACAAACTTTCATGTATGGTGAACGGTGGTGAAAAGTTTAAAAGGAAAAGTAACGAAGAACAATTTAAATACAACTCTTCTGTAAGCTTTAAACTTGACGAAGCAGAGCATTCTATGAGCCAGGAGAGGCACCAAGAGGGTAGAGAAAAAATAGCTGAAGGTTAGTGAAATATTTCGTGGCTTTAGCTACTTCAATGGGCGTAGTCTATCGTTACTCAAAATACATATTTGTTTAGAAATAGGGTCTCCACAATTATCAAGAGCCAAGCCTTTAATTATTCCAGGCTTTTTATTTTTTAATATTTTTTGCATGTATTAGCGAAATTATTTGGGTAAACAAGGGTACGTTTACTAACGTTTTGGCCCCTGTATTATCAAGCAGCCTTAGCCCCTGTTAAATTTGCAGATAAGCACTAATTTATTCATTATAAGACCATGACGTTATAAGCCAGCGTATTTAGTACAGATCCATATTATATATGGGGATATGCTTATAAAATTGTGCCCTTTATATATCTGGTTTTGCTTAACTTTTAGTCATATGGATTACTGCGCATACACATAAGTCATGAGTTTGTAAATTAGCACGAATTGCAACTGCAACAGATATGAACAATAAATGTAAGATAAATGAAAGTTTTTTGTACTGGGCGGTTATATCGAAGCATCATTGTGCAAATATACTCATTTATAGCAGAGGTTCACAGCGAATGTGTGATAAGTGTAAGCAGAGCATGAAAATGTATGCATATATTATATGCGCATGAATATTTATGTTTTCTTTAAGCACAAATTGAAAAATAATTCATTATAGATATATTATTTATCCATTCAGACAATGGATAGCTAAAATTTCTATCTCTGAGTTACGAAACAAAATTATTAGTCCTAGAGCTGCTTAAGTGTCTGTATGCTTTGGCATTGTTTATTTTCAGCCAAATCCATGATAGCACACAGGCAAAAGCTGATAAAGATGGCTGACGCATCTGAACTTGGTTGGAGGGTAGTCAACGAATACGTCAGCAATCCCCTAGCGAGCGACTCAGACGATGAGAAAAGAATATACAAGGCAGAGGTCAGGGCCAGTAGGAAACTCAAGGCGGATAAGACCAAAAGGAGACGTCCCCGCACCATGCCTTATGGTAGACCTACTGTTAAGGCAACAGCAGAACAGACAACCAATATGGTGACGCCACAACCTAACAGACGACCCCCTGGTTTGTGCTTTGCCTGTGGAAAGCCAGGTCATTGGAGAGGTGCTCCAGAATGCACAGCTAGTGCTTCTAATAATAAGATAAGTACCAAAATTAGTTTTAACTTATCAGACAAGAGCGCTAGGGGAGAAAGTATAGGTAAGTCGTCTGCAGGTTCTGTTTATGAACAAATAATAGACAAAGGGTCGTGCAAAGCATCAGATCAAGATAATTATGATTTTTGTCAAATTAAGCCTATAGTGCTTAAAGAGCAGGGAAGTGAATCACCTGTAGGTCGCTTAAAACTGTGCAAAAGTAAATGGCAGGAAGCGACAGATAGCAAATATATATTAGATATTGTTGAGCATGGTTACAAGTTACCACTGAAACAGTTGCCAGACAGTATTATATTAAAAAATAATAAATCTGCAAGAGAAAATATGTCTTTTGTTCAGGAAGAAATACAGATATTGCTAGCAAAAGGGGTTGTTTCAAAGTCTGATAAAGTTCCATATATAGTGAACCCATTAACAGTAGCATACAACCGTAATGGCAAGCCAAGATTAGTTCTTGACTGCAGGCACATTAATAAGTTCCTTCATTTATTTAAAGTAAAATTCGAAGATATTAAAGTAGCAGAATACATATTTAAGCAAAACTCTTTTTTGTTTACATATGACTTACAAGGGGCATATCACCATATTGATATTTTCTCAGAGCATAGACAATATCTAGGGTTCTCAGTGTCAGAAAAGAATAGAACTGTATACTATACTTTCGATTCTCTACCATTTGGAATCCGCACAGCTGGGCACATCTTTACAAAAATGCTTAAGGTAGTAGTGTCATTTTTAAGAGCAAGGGGTCACAAAGTTATTATGTTTTTAGATGATGGAATTGGAGGTCATCAAGACCTTAGTTTAGCTGTAAAATCTAGCGATTACACAAGACAAACATTGGGCAAATTTGGATTTTTGTTAGCAGATGAAAAATGCAACTGGGAACCATCACTAAAGGTTGTTTGGTTAGGGCATTTATTGGATATGCAGAACAATAAATTGTTTATAACAGAGGAAAGAATCAAACGATTGCAGATAAAAATTAATTCCGTTTTGTACCAGTTAAGAACCAATAGTAAAATGCTTGTACATGTAAAAGTATTAGCTTCTGTGACAGGTCAGATTATTTCCTTACAAAGTGTTTTAGGGAATAAGGTCAGATTAAGGACTAGAGAGTTGTTTAACTGCATCAATGCAAGGGCTAGTTGGAATGCTCCAGTGTTAGTTAGCAAGCTTGCGATAAGCGAGCTGGAATACTGGAACACAAATGTAGTCAGCCTTAATTTGAAGGGTAAGAGTTTGCAATGTTTGCAAATATGTCTCTTTAATATATACACTGATGCTAGCGCCACAGGCTATGGCGGTTATATAGAAGCTTTCAGAGAGACATCAATGCATATGGAGAGAGCAAACAAGCCTGAGGTAAGTTTTGAGACATATCATGAGACTCACGAGGTCGACAGCTCCCCGGAAGTGGAGATGACCATTGCTAATGCTGAGCAGTATCATAGTCTGTTCTCGGAAAAGAACGATTTATTTGGTAGTTCATTTTTAATGAATGGTTCAGAAAGCTATATTTGTTCCTCGGAAATGGGATCTTTAGCAAAGATGCCTTCGGAAAAAGGCACAGAGGTTATTGGAGAATGGACTTTGCTCGAGAAGTGTAAAAGTTCAACATGGCGTGAAACTGAGGCAGTGAGCAGGGTAATCCAAAGTAACGTTGACATATTAAAAGACTCTTCTGTAAAAGTTTTTTCTGATAATAAAAATGTTAAATCAGTATTATTGAATGGCAGTCGTAAGACAGATATTCAAGGTTCTGTTTTGGCATTACATGATGTATGTGAAAAAGAAAATATCACATTAAGTCCAGAGTGGATTCCAAGAGAGGGTAATGAGCTTGCAGATTATTTGTCTCGATGTCAAGACTGTGACAGCTGGCAGATAAGCATTAAGGTTTTCAATAAATTGAATTCAATTTTAGGACCATATACTATTGATAGATTTGCATCTCATCTAAACAGCAAATGCAAAAGATTTAACTCCAGATGGTGGGTCCCAGGGACAGAAGCTGTTGATGCGTTTTCCCAGTTTTGGGGGCAAGATGAAAACTGGTTAGTTCCCCCTCCAAGGTTGGTGTCAATGTGCATTGATAAAATGATAGCTGAAAGAGCTAACGGTACCCTTATTGTTCCAATGTGGAAGAGTAGCGCATTTTGGTGTAGCCTTGTTAACAGTGATGGCAATTTCAAGAATTGCATAAAACAAGTGATAAATCTTTCTAGACATGATATTGTAGTACCTGGTACTGACAAAATTGGGTTATTTGCGAAAAATCCTCTCAGCTTTGACATGCTAGCGTTGAAAGTTTTAGTATAATGTATACAAACAGAACAGTTTTGTATATATTCTATATTATTGGGGAGAAGAAGTAAGTTGTTTTTGTGAACTTTAGATTTGATTTTTCAGGTGTTGGTTTGAAACAGTCGCTAACACAGAGGTTGCAGGATGCTGGGGTATGTGAGAGATTGACAGATTCCATGGCAAATAATATGGCAGGCTACTTATTGCAATCGAAAGCGGACAGTACGGTAAAAAAGTACAAATTAGGTTTCGAACAATTTGAAAAGTACTGTGTTTCCAATGAGTTAGTTTCAAAACCAGCCAGTCCTATTGTTGTGGCTATGTATATTACTAGTTTGCTGGATGAGGGAAAATCGGACAGTGTTATTTTGTCTGCAATATATGGAATTAAATGGGCTCACAATGTCAATGACTTAAATGATCCAACAGAAAGTAATACCGTCAAATTATTAATGGAAACGGCTAAACGAATCGCTTCTAAGCCCAAGATTAAGAAAGACGTTGTTACAACTGAAATGTTACAAACTCTGTGTAAAGCCTACAAAGATTGTGAAGACGTCCTTGACCTAAGAGATTTATGTATGATAACACTTGCGTATGCAGGATTTCTTAGATTTAATGAGCTCAGTAATTTGCACTGCAATGACATAAGTTTTAAACCTGATCACATGATATTAAAAATCAGGAAAAGTAAAACAGATATATATAGACACGGAAATGAAGTCTTGATAGCTAAGGGTAGTTCATCAGCATGTCCATATAGTTTGACACAGAAGTACATGTCACTGGCTGGCTTAAACATTCATTCAGATGAATTTTTGTTTAAACCAGCATTCAGATCAAAGAGAAAAGCTTCACTTATTAAAAAGAACAAAAGCCTTAGCTATACAAGAGCAAAGGAATGTATCGTCAAAAAATTGAAAGTAGTTGCTCCTGATCTTAACCTTGGTTTGCACTCTCTTAGAGCCAGTGGAGCTACGACAGCTGCCAATGCACCAGGGGTGTCTGACAGATGTCTTAAGCGCCATGGGCGGTGGAAATCTGATACTTCCAAAGATGGATACATTGATGATTCAATAGAGAAGAAATTGCTTATAACCAAAAAACTTAAACTATAGATTTAGGTATTGAACATTGAATTTGAATGTAAACACATCGGCCCCTATGCTTTGTATCATCTATATATAAACCTCGCTATATGCACAAAAGATGTTTTGTAGTTTTGTATGTAATGAGTAAGGACTTACTTGTTCTCCACGGCACATCGTGTAGTGGAGAACATATGTCCCTACGGATTATCGAATACAAAACCAGTAGAGCGGGTATTGTAATTCGATAGATGAGTAGAGTTTACAAGAAGTCCGTGCTACGGGTGTATTTATAGTGGGCGGTAAATACTCTTGTCAGTTTCTAGCGAAGTTTTCTTCATGACAACACGTTTATACATTCAAATTCAATGTTAAAACTAAGTTGGTAGTTTCACATTAATGAAATACATTAAAAAATATACATCTTTTTGTATAGATGTTTGGTCACATTGACATCCTCTGGATAAATTCAAATATACACAATTTTCATAATATATATGGCAAGAACACATCATTTTTCCTAATGCCAGAATGAGGTCCGACATTCAGTGGTAAGGCATTTGACAAACGGACACAGGTTTCAGGGTTTTTCAATAATTGTTTTTATCCCTGTTTTTCCTGGGCCAGTCGACCACCAAAGTAGGAAAGTCTTAAGAAAAACCTTAAAGCTAAGCTCAAAACACTTGTAAAATACTGACTTATCTTTATTGTTGCTATTATGTATGATCGCCATGTACTATTGTCAAGCTCATACCATGTTGTCATTCTCTATATAAACCTCGCTATATGCACAAAAGATGTTTTGTAGTTTTGTATGTAATGAGTAAGGACACACATGTACTTCCTGTGGCCAACTTGAACGTTTTCGATGGAAAGACGGGGAAAACAGGCAAGGTTTCTCTTGACCAAAGACATATTTAAAAAATCTAACAATGTCGTGCTATAAGTTTTTACCCAGTATATGGTTGCTAAGTGAGAAAAAATTAAAGTAGAAAACCAGCAACTGCAGGTAAATTTGCTCTGTTTTAGAGGATGGGTTGAGGGTTATATAGCGATCAATCTGGAGTCTATCCGTCCATGCTTGTTCACGTAACTTTAATACGATATTTTGGCAATCTGGTCAAGCACCAGAATGCATGCTCTATTGTACATTGCACCCATTTGGAGTTATTGTGTCGCCTGCGAAGCATGGTCGACACATAGGTATCATAACTCACCGCCGTCGTCTGGTGCAATTCTGGTGAAACCCCAATCAAAGAAAAATAGGTGATATACGTTTATACAAATTAAGTAGAGGTGAGTTTATCGCCGTGCATCATTTTACTGCATATTGCAGCAAGTTTATACTTGTAAGAGATTAAACACTTTTGATACGATATTACAGAGTTGATTGAAATCGACAAAACAGAAAAGTGAATGCCTATATTTTGCCTTAATCTAATTTTATACTGAACTTTCCTGATTAAATTTTATGTATCTAATATAAGACAAGCAATCGGTGGTAATTGCTGCAATGTAAGTCTGTGAACGCATGAAAGTAAGACGTTTCTTCTTAATTGAACATAAAACGAAACTAGGTTGCGAGAGCTTAGCATATTGATCAGAGAATACATTAATGAGCCGCGACATGATATTTCCAACAATGTGGTATATAGGATCAGCAAAGCCTCAGATCAGCCTGCGCATACGCGCAGTCGGATCAGAGCCTTTGTTAGTCGCTTGAATATTTTATGACTGTACAGCTACTGACCGAACAGCATTTGGAGTTTCTAAGCTTAAAATGAGGCTCAAAGGCTCGTCTAAGCGTACACTTGTCAAAGTATCACATTGTTGGAAATCACATGTCGCGGCTGGGGGCTTACTTATCTGCCACTGATGATTGTCAAAATATTTAATACTCCTAACAGTTGAACCATCCGGGTTATGAAAAAAAATATTAAAGCTAAAACTTTGAGGAATTGTTTTAATAAATATTGTGAAAAATGTGTTTGTTTGTGTTCGCAAACTTGGGTTAAAAAGAATATTTAGATATAATTGCTTTTTGAATGTTCTATATACACTCAGTGGTCATTGGTGAGTTCCCAAAATGGCAAACGTTGTTTCATTGGCAAAAATTTAAGTACATTTAAAATATGGATAATTGGAAAACAAGGACGACAACTCATCTGAAATTTTAAACATATCACTATTTGCTATTTTTAAACTTAATTGTGCTAAATTATTATAGAAATAATATTATCTAGAGGTCGTGTGTGTTATTCATTTCGACCACCCCTGATTTCTGAAACAGTTTGAAAATTTGATTTGGGTCCTAAACTTCATCCGTTTTACATGACTGTAGATATTGCTTATTTTCTACATATTTTTGGCGATAATCATATCAATATGTAATAATCGTGCACTGTGAACTAGATGTTAGCACATCTTCCAAATTTAGTCACGATCATATTGGAGATGGGTTGGGTATGTGTATCCCTAGCCCAAAAATCTAAATTATTGAATAAATCCACTTAAAGGGACAAATATTTGAGCAATAATACTGGTACCACTCATTATGACTCTCTCCAGGGGTCATACTGGGCAGATCAAAAGGACAGCCATAATGAGGTGATTATGACTTCCTTACTGGGGCAATAAAGTGGTCCCATGATGGGGTTAGGTAATTTATGATAAAATATTGATCTTTATCTTAGTGAATGAAATTGTGTTGCATACAGGTAAGTCCCCTCTTGAGGCCCCATTAATTTTATGAGATACTGAAACTGTCCCTTATCAGTTAATCCTGTAATGATCTCTATTGGACAGTGATCTATGTCTTTAAAACAAAACTTACGAGGGCTGTTCAAATATGAATGCAAGCAGCTTCATAACTTTCTTCACATATATGCTAAGACAAAATGTCATACCTTTCTCGAAAGAACTATTTGTCGCCTTTAAAACGGCACCAAACATAAAGAAACACTTAAAATGTTTCTCTAGCTACAGACCCTTATATAAAGACCATTCCTGTATACTGATTTTTTCTGAAGCAAATTGCACTGCACCTGTGCGGATCTAGTGTCATATCTTTACGGTAAGTTTTAGACAAAATGGCACCTAATTTTAAACGCAAGTTGAAGTAACAATCCAATAGTTGCTTGCAGGATTAAATTTTATATAATTCTGTTTCAATCTCGAGTAATCAGGCACGCTTGTAACGTCATTAATTTTATGATAAACGTCATTATACAATTATTGACTAATGAGGCATTGGATATGATGTGATATCGACCAGAGAATAAGCCGAGGTCAATATTGGTATTCTCTGGTCGATATCACATCATATCCAATGCCTCATTAGTCAATAAATGTTTTATTATATAACATTTAGAGAAAGATGTACAGGTATTATTGCACCTGGAAAAAAATACTGAACTTATATACAAGTTTTGGGACAGACAAGCATTTAGCAGATACAGTGCAACCCTAAATAAGACCACCCTTTTACTATTGCATATATGTTGTGCATGAGTGTCATCATTCAACATTTACAAACAAGAATTCCAACACACTTCGCATGTAGAGCCAATGATAAAATAAGTGTGATATGCCAAACAATAATTCACAGCTTTGAAAGCGCAGGGAAAATGTGTGATAGCTGACGTCATTTGTTACTGGTAAATGACGTCATTCATGGCGTTAGACGGTGTAACGTCGTTTTTACGCTTGAAAGACGTTACAAATACATGTAAACGTATGCGACGTTGTCTAAGTATTGGCGGGAGTTCTTCAGTGCACAGGCGGAAAGTTGGAAGAAGCTGAAGACTTCATATTTGTTTTCGCCGTTTATTGTGCATTAAAATCGAAATAGATCAGCTCCAGTGCGTGATTTGTTGCGTTCTCAGCATCTACGATATGATTATTAGCCACGCTTTGGAAAAGCAGAACCAGAACGGAAAAAACAGCAAGGAGTCTAATTTTAGTAACTAATATACACTGGCAAGCGCGCGCAAGCCAGTGAATATGACAATATATTGACTGGCCACGTGAGCGCTCTAAGCCAATGAAATTCAGTCTTTTTTCTTAGTTATATAATAATTTGAGTTATCTACTGGTCATGTGTTAATGAACATCGCTGTGTCTTTTTCTTTGCGTTTTACTGAAAACATGCTAAATATGCCATAAGGGAGTTTTCAAAACTCGCCGTCCTCTATTTACAGATAGATCACATTTTATATCATTTTTCAAGCATTTTTCTGCCTCTTAATGACTTGTTTACATTAATCAAAATATGTTCAATTTGTCTAGTCCTCAAGACCAGGTGAGTAATTATATTGAAAATAGTGCCTATAGTGGTCAACTTAAAGTTTACGTTCAAATTTAGAATAAAGCCACAATGTTATGTTAAAAAAATAAGTATAAATTCTATAACCCCCTCACTTAAGGCATTTTGACTCAATAAAAATGCTTTTCAGCGTTTAAAAATTACCCACTATCCATCAATAACTCGTAGCAACAACTTAGTATGAGCGGTCTTCATATTGTCTTTGAGTTAAAACTAGTTTTAATGTTGCTTCGTGTATTTTGTTAGAGATAAGTTTAACTGCAAACGAAAAGGTGGTGTTTTGTTTATCATTTATTTGTAAACATAAGGAGACTAGTGAAAACTATTCGTTGTAATTTAACAAAAGCATGTCGGATTTTCACAACTTTCACAGAATCATTATATAAGAATATGGGGATACTTCCTTAAAAAAATTCAAGAAATATCACCTGTTTATCAAAGAATTATACACTCGTCTATATCACTGGTATATGTTGGAAGCATTGTGTTTGTTAGTATATTTACGTGACCCTCATTCAAACGGCTATAGCTCGATACGTATACTGTATTTTTCTTTAGGTCTGGTATCAGTTTAAAGGTGACATATAGTCCTTTAAAGAAACGTTTACCATTTTGTTGTAGCGTATATGTGAAGCAACTTGCATTCATATTTGAACAGCCCTCGTAGCAACAAGCATTAGTCTTTCTAGGGTCTATAAATGAGTGTTTGAAGCAATTAGTCTTTAAATGTTTCATTCTTTCGAATCAAAATGAAAGCACCCAGCGGTATCTCGCCCCTGGGTCAAATTTGATTCCTGATCTTTGCACCATTACTTACTTTTATGAGGGGGTACCCAAACTTTCATACACAATCACAGGACAGTTCTTCTTAAAAATAAATGTTCTGAAAAGTTGTAACCCCAAATGGTACTTGCAACTGAAAATAATTATTACACAAATATTATATCACTGGTTATGCTGTTTGTGGCATCATTATCAGGGCTGGCAGTGAAAATTAGCACATTTTCTGATGATCCAATCATAACTAATATCCATCAACATTTGTTCCAAAAAGTTTCTTTCAAAATAGAATACTGGTACGATACCTCACAAAACATACATACCACATAAACGCTGCTTTTATTTATTTATTTTTTTCCAGCCAGAGTAAACTGCAGTCGTGGTATTTTCATAGCATTATTTTCCGTCCAGTTCTTTACTCGGTATTATGTTTTTCAGGGTCTATACTAATTTGAATTTAAACAGAATGTTTTCCAGTACATTTCAAATATTTCTACTAATTAAAAAACAATCTGACATTATTACAGCAATTTTTCAACACATGCTATCTTTTCTGAAGAAAAGAAGCCAATGTTTGTGATACACAATATCTCCATAGCAACAGATGATGACATCATACAATTTGGCGATGACGTAAATATATACCCTGTATATTTAACAAGGCTAATTATCATTAAGGGAAATTGTCTTAATTGGGAAGAAAAGACCATTGTTTTAGATCATTTATTTTTGTCAATTTGTTGTAAGCTGATTTGGGAACTCACAAATGGCCACTGAGTGTATGTGCATATTCAACTGCACATATCACATTGCCAATAGCTAAATACGCTGCTTGAATTTCTCGATGCAAAACATTGAAATGTCATGTGATCTAGACCGCGCCTCTAGGTGGAGTAATGCCAGCTTTCTTTATAATATACAAAGTAATGAAATACTTGAAACTATTGACTTAATAAATATAATCAGTTTACAATATAGAAAAATCTAGTAAATTTGGGTTTCAGAAGTTAAATAAAATGTGCTATAATATTTTAACACACATATTAGATGCTCCAGCCCGACTGGCTCATTTTACACATTAATATACGCATTAACCTATTGAAATAGAATGGTCGGAGGTCATTACTCAGAGGTCGTAGTACATCTATACAATTTCATTAAATCTTTGCATGCTGGGTAATTTCTAATGCTTCTGTTGTAATCTGCGAACTTTTATTTAAAACAAGAGGGCCCTTGGGCCCCGGGTCGCACACCTGAGAATGACTGATCAGTGGAGTGGAACCATTTGTAAAATTTTGGTAGGTAGAGTGCATAATGAGGAACGATTCTGTGAAATAATTTTGAATTTGGATCAGTGGTTCAGGAGATGATGTTGTTTAAAAGATTTCTCCGGTGGCCCTCCTGTTCGGTGGAGCAAAACCATTTATGCAATTTTGAAAGAGGGCATCATGGGGAACATTCATGTGAAGTTTTATGAATTTTGGACCAGTGGTTCAGGCGATGTCGTTTAAACACATTTCTTATCTAGAGCTCTGGCAGCCCCTTTGTTCAGTGGACCCCCGAACCATGAGTGCAATATTGGAAGAAAGCATCATTAGGAACAGCCTGTGAATTTATTTTGAATTCGAAGATACATTTTTTTTCTTGTCGTTTAAGAGTTAAGATTTATGAGAACCACACTCCTCTTATAAGGGAAAGTCTAAGAAAAATAATAGAGGTTTCATCTACAGTGTTTTGAAATATAAGTACGCGTTATTTACCTGTCTTAGACCAAATAAAACTTCATTGATTTCTTTAAAACAGTATATTTGCAGACAAATTGGTAAAACAAATTGGTTAAATAGAAATAAACAACAGCTTGTGTCATTTATGTCTTCTCGCTTAGACAGTTTTTGTCTGTTTTATTCCAGAAAACTGAACCGTGCTTGTCTTAATTTAGAATGCGTGGGATCATTTTCATCTGCACATATTCGTAAACAAAATATTTTTTATGTATAAAATATTTTAGAATAAACACTAACAGGATTGCCCACAAGTAACAGTCAACTTTATTTTCGGTAACTCGAACTCCAAAGTTTATTTTGTGATACCAGCCTTGCGTGCATCCAGGTTTGGGGGGGGGGGGAGGGGCAGGGCCTGGAAAATCATAATGAAAAAGTTGGTCGGTAAATATACAATTGCTAGATTCCTATCAATTAACTATCCTGGTATTTTAAGTAAATTTAAGCTGTTCTGAAACACAATGGCTAGATTCACATCAATTAACCATCCTTGTATTTCAAGTAAATTTAAGCTGTTCTGAAACAATACTTCACAATATGCCATAACCATCAGTTACCATATCATTGACCTGTTTATCTGTTACTTTGGCCTTGAACATCTCTGGAGAAAATTGGCGTATTATGCATGTCTTTGGAGCACCGTGATTCAAATACTAAACGATGACATTGATTTTTTTATTGTTTTATATAATTCTTAATAAAATGAAACTGCAAATTACTGAAAATGAAGAAAATTTATTTTTCGGAAAAAAATTGCCCAGGTGTCAGTAGTGACCTTACGTTTAATTTGATTAGAAGAAACTAATTATGTTTTGCATCCCTAATGATTGCACTTTCTAACAACGCAAAGGTTTGGCTTCATTTATTGGAGACTACTTAACTGTAGTACATGTATGAGTCATTCTACAAAAGGTGAGGAATTCCTGTCCCACGCCTAAATACTTGGTATATTCTTTTTTATTCTAGTCCAAATATCTTGCCTTTGGAAGTTTGTTTTGATTAAAGTGTTCGATTATCTAATCTTTACAACAGTG